>LR754286.1:0-20044 GCA_902729485.2 Mus minutoides | reverse complement strand
AAATAAATCTTTAAAAAAAAAAATGGGTACACGGCAGATGGAAGATTACCTGCCTGTTGCCTGCTTGGCCTTCCCTCTTGCTGCCCAGTGAGTTTACCATGTTGCTGCTGAATCCATCCCTGAAGTTACAACCAGTGTTTCCACCATTGGCTGAGTAGCAGATTGGAACTGCTGAGGCAGCCGGCCTGACCGCCTCAGCAAAGTGACTACCGGAAGTCAGCCTCTCAGGTGTGAGTCAGCTCTTGTTACTATTTCAGCACAAGGTGATTGTGGTGTGTGTGTGTGGTGTGGTATGTGTGTGGTGTATATGTGCATGTGTGTATGTTTGTGTGCATGTGTTTGTGTTTTTGTGTGTGGTGAGTGTATGGTGTATTGTGTGTATTGGTGTGTGTGCATATGTGTATGCATGTATGTGCATGTGTGTGTGTGGTGTGATGTGTGTGTAGTGCATGAGTGTGTGTTGAGTGTGCATGTGTGTGGTGTATGTGTATATGTTTGTATGAGTGTGTGTGTGTGTATGGTGTGTGTGTGGTATAATGTATGTGTAGTATGTGTGTGTGTGTTGAGTGTGCATGTGTGTGGTGTATGTGTGTGTGGTGTGTGCGTGTATGGTGTGTGTGTGTGGTGTGTGTCTGCATGTGTATATGTTTGTGTGTGTGTGTGGTGTGTGTGTGTATGGTGTGTGTGTGGTGTGTGTCTATATATCCTGCAGGCCTGTCCCTCTAGAGAACCTTGATGCAAACTAAGGACGATCACAGTGATAAAGGATCAGATCCTGGCACGAGCCTCAACCTTCAGTTTGCTTCCACCCTGGACACACGAAAGCACACACACACACACACACACACACACACACACACACAAACCACATGTGCGTGCCATTTCCAGCTAAATGATTATTACACAACAAAAAGCTCAAAACTAACAGGGACCCTTGGCTCATTATTCAAATGGGGAAACTGAGTCTCAGAAAGGAAACAATGGCTATGGAAGTGAGCTGCTGTCCCCACATGTGGGCTTCTGACAAAGCCACCATCCACAATGGAGGAGTAAATGGAGAGGAGAGGGAGTTTAGGGTGCCCCAAGATCCCCATATGGAGGACTCTGCAGCAGTCACCAAGGAAACTGGATCTCTGGAGTGGGGATCCTAGTCTCCAGGTGCCTTTGCACAGATGGACTTCTCTCTAGGTTTTGAGTTTGCCTTCCAGAACATGAAATCCCTCTTTCATTCTGCACTTCCCCCGACCCCCTCCTGCGAGTTGTAGCTCAGAGTCTTTTCCTGCAGACCCTGGCCTTGGAGAATCCAGAACATGAACTTGGCCTCCTCCCCCCCAACATCTGACCCCCAAGCTTCCTCTGTGGTGTGGAAGCAGGAAGAGAAATAAATCCTATGAGGGACTTAGGGTCACCAAGGTCACTGGAGAGCTCAGATGGCAGCTGAGTGGATGGATGGTGGGTGAGAGGGGCTTCCTGGCCTGTCAGGGAGGGGTACCTATGGAGTAACTAGAAGAAAATCCTCTCTCCTGGGGTGGTCCTCTGGCTACTCCTCCCCTGGGTCAGAGCCTGTGGAAGGCCCTGAGCTCTGACACAGCCAGGAGGGTCACCCTATAGTTACAAGAAGGGCACAGAGTAGACGGAATTTCCCTGCAAAAGAGAAATAGAGTCCATTAAGGCTGGCAGAAGCCTAGATACCTCCAAAACAGCTGCTTGTTCACAGAGAGGCTTAGGAGACAGGACCATGAGAAGGTGGAGTCAGATGTTTAAATAAGAATTTAGAGTCAGTCGTGTGGGACACACTTATGATCTTGGCACTCAAGAGCCTGAGGTGTTAGGGCTACTGCAAATTTGAGGCTATCCTGGGCTACATAGTAAAATCTGAGAGCAGCCCAGACTACATCGAGAGACCTCATCTTAAAGTAACAACAGTGTCAAAATGAATAAGATTGAAGGGCTTGTAGACTGGTAATAAAGCAGGCGGTATGCTAGGTGCTGGGGCTGTGACTGCGAGGACAGGAAGGACCTATCTCATAAGGTGACACATGAAGTCCAAGAAGAACTTGAAAGAGGTTCAGAACAGGGGGCAAAGCATTCTGGGAAGAGAGGATTACAGATGTACAGCCTTGAATCAGACCCTGAAACGTTTGCTGGGAGATTTAGAACTAGAGCAGAGAGACAGGAGATGGACTGGAGGTGGCACATGGAGGCGGTCAGGGACTCACCACGTAAGGGTGAGGGAAAGCAAGGGAGTTAGATGTGCGGCGCTAACAATGGGATTTAAAGCTGTAGGGCAGTTTTGAATAGAGGCATAAAGAGCCCTGATTTATGTCTCCAAACGCTCTGATTGCTGAGTGGAGAGTGGGCTGTAAGAGTCCGGTGGTGCTGGAAGGTGAAATCAGCTCAAGTGGCTGTAGTGCCCAGCTACCAGTGCTGGTGGCAGCTGAGCAGAGACCTGGATTCTGGATTTGGTTTCGAATTCAAGCTGGCAAGCAAGGCGGACAACTGCATAAGGCCGAGGGTGAAAGAGGCGTGGAAATGACAGCCGAGCCTTGGTGGCGCTGCCAAGAAGCTGCGAGCCCTCCATTCATCAACTGCCACCGCAAGCCGAGGCTTCCTCTGTCAAGGCTGCAGAATACTCGTCCATTCATGGATTCCAGTAGAACGTACTTCTCCAGCTTCAGCCCCGCCCCTTGCAAGGCTTGGTGTGTCCAGGCCAGCCCTGTGTGGGCGGATTTCTGAAAGAGGCATGGAAAGCCTACCTACCTGGCTCCAGCGGGGTGGGCGTGGCTTCATATGCGCATTCCCACGTGAAGGAAGACACTGGGGACTTGAGGAGCTTAAAAGTCAATGTGTGCTGAGGTGGTCTGGAGAAGAGTGCAGATCCTACCCATCCCTGTACCTGGGAGTGGGGCCCGGGGGGGGGGGGTAGGAGTGGTGCCAGGGGACATCTTTAGTCATTGTGGGCTGTAATGACAGACAACACAGAGGACTTGGGCATTGTCAAAGGATGGCTACCAGGACTGCTTGTGCCTGGGACTGATTGTCTTCTGCAAACGCTGTGCTTGGGGGGCTCAGACTGAACAAACGACTTATACAAGGTCACGCAGCAAACAGTGTGACTCAAACACCTTACCTCTCCCAGCCCGTGAGCTTCTGTGTCTACGTCTTTACCCAAACCGCCTCCCGCCCCCAAGACCCCTCCTGTATTTTCACCTGCAACCCAACTACCCTTAAAATCATCACTCATACCTACCTTGTTCCCTGGGAACCTCCACAGCACCCAGCCAAGGCTCCAGCTACCTTTAGGCACCCCTCCCCCAGTGGCTTAGGTACCTAGGTGGGATCCACAGAATCAGATGGCATCCCTGCCCCCACCCTGGAGCTCCAGTCCTGTCAGCAGTGATGGATGCTGGGCAGTGATCCCTTGGAATGGATCCTGGATCTAAAAGCCTCACGCAGCAGCCATCCTGGACAGGAGGCTGGGAGGAGTGGGGGGAGGGACACAGGGGTCCCCCAGAGCCCAGCTCCTTGCCATGAATCAGTAGGCCAGCAGAGCCAATTAGTATAGACAAAAGCTGGGCAATGAATCATGGGCCCATTAGTTCCCTGGCTTGTACCCTCTCTCAAAGTGGGGTCCTGGCCCTGGTGAGGGTGCTGCTTCTCTCTGGATAGACTCTCCTCTCCAGAGCCCCTCCTGCCCTGAACTGCTGAAGAGACCCTCCTTTTGCAGGGCAAGCTGCAGCAGCAAAAACAGCACTCTGGGTCATTTGCATATAATTTGTATGTGATTTGTATGGGACAAGAGCACTGGACACTTTTTGATATGGACCCTCCCACCTTTCCTGTGGACTCACCTTGCCAACTGGAGAAAACATGGTTCAGAGGTCCCCTTAGCCATGCCTAGACCTGGTAGTACTTGCTTCAGTCTTCCAGGTGGAGAGCTAGGCTTGGCTCCTTGGATCACCACGAATCCTGAGTGGGGCTTCAGACAAGGCCCAAGCACTGACAGAGGGTCTTACTAGAGATCTAGTTCATCCCGGGAGTGGGTATGTTATCACACCCTGTCAGCTGGCCAGGGCCTGGAGTCCTTGGGAGAGTCTCTGCTTGGATGTAACCTACTTCAGGTGGAAGCCCTCAGCCTGGTTAGTGGTGGGCACTCAGGCCAGCATGGGCAGGGAAGGAAATACCTGAGATCTTATGTGACAAATGTTTTCCAAAGACTGCCTCATCTCTTATGACTACCCCCTCCTCCTGTTTCATAGATGAGATAAGGAGAGGCTGCGTGGCTTGTCCGAGGTCACAGCTCAGACACGGTCTGACTTGCGCTCTTGAGTGGGTGAGTTCTGAGCCACACAGCCCTCATCCCCTCCTGAACTCAGCCTCATTCTTCCAGCCACCGAACATTCCAGCCAGCTGTCCCAAGGGACCTCTAACAAGGTGTTGAAATCTGAGTTGGTTATCCTGTGCTCCCAGCTGGCTCCTGGCTCCTCTGCAAAGAGTTAGCTGAAGGCTGCCCAAGCCGGCAACATGGGCATCGGCCATCTCCAGGTCTTCCTCGCCCCCCCCCCCCCCCCCCGTATGGGTCAGGCACGTTGCGAGTGTGTAGTTTGGTCATAAACTGGGCCCTCGTTGGGCTCCTACCGGTCATAAACTGGGCCCTCGTTGGGCTCCAACTGGCTCGCCATGTGTTGGCCTGGGCTCTGAGCCTCACTTGCTCCTACAGTCTCCTACCAGGTCTGGGGCCTCGTCACTTCCTGCATCCTTTGCTTCCTATCTTAAGCAGGGTCAACCCTTACTACTTTTAAAGTGAAATATTAAAAGACCCTCAAAGTAGGCCTAGATTTCTAGAGTCTGGTTCCTCCCTGTCAGAGTCCAGTGAGCTACTGGCCTCATGGGATTCCTCGCCTTGCCTAGAATGTACTATAGGCTTTTACCCTTGCTGTCAGCCCCGACGTCCTCCTCGCCCCACCCCACCCCCACCCACCTAGCAAACCATCTTGTCTTTCCATGATCAGCTAAGATCAGTTAAATGGCATCTCCTCTGGGAAGCTGGTCCAGCCCTCCCCGGCAGGATGGATGATACGGTCCAGCCCTGGGCTCAGACTGCTAACCTAGCATTTTCACACTTCCCAGCAGTTAGCAGCTGGCCCATCCAGCACTTTTGCTAAGAGGCCTGGGACAGGGTCCAGGACATGTTGACCTCTACTTCGGTGACTTGACACATTTACGTTCAGCAAAGGACTTAGGGGAACGAACCTCCCCAGTTGAAACCACCAGAGACAGGCGGCTCACTACGTTCTTCCGGAAGTTGGCTGTGATCTCTGTGGCCTAGGGGCTCACATCTGTCTGATCTGGACATCAGATGGACTGTCACATGGGTGACTGAGTAGAGTCAGGGGATCAGACTCTGGACTGAAGGGGGGGGACTATAGATGAGTTCTTGTTGTTCCGTGGGCCTGTTTGCTTATGTTTACCTGTTAAATGAAGTGACAAGCCCTTCAGAGATTCCTGGAGTTGTGGGGCTTACAAGCATACTATGGCTTGGGGACTTTGTGACTGGGGCTGGCACTGTGGAGCCTGCACTGAGTGTAAGTGAAGACTGTTCAGGGCAGACAGGAGCTCTCCCAGAAGGTGTCTCCCCAGAGAATGAGGGATGACTTGGGGAGGGGGTCAGGGTAGACACACTAGGAGGGGGAGGACTCTTTCAGAGTCAGTAATGGTGAAAATCAATGGCGTGGCCGGAGGCAGGAGACCTAGGAAAAGCCTGGGGGACTAGACTCCTAGGAAATGAATGGGGGGGGGCAGGGTACAGTATCTTTTCTGCCTCCTTCCTCGGGGCTCAGCCTGGGGAGGGAGAGAGAGAAAAGCAAAGCAAGGGTTTAGCATTAGAATTTTGAGAAGAAGGGCAAGGAGACTTTGGGCTCAACGAAAAATGTACGCGTATGCAAATTCAAGAGAATCCCATTGTCTGTGTTTAGCCAGACTAGTCAAGTCATAGTCCCTAAGACATCCCCTCCCTTCCAAGCCCAGGCTGAAGTTCTGCCTCTGACTCAAGTGTGCCGTGCCGTGCCGTGCCGTGGGCCGAGTAATTCCCTCCCTCCCTTTAAGCTCTTCTCCACCTGTGAAATGCTGCTTTATCCTTGAACGTGTCTGGGAGTCACAGTATGCTCAGGCATCCCTTCAGTATCCCCCGCACCCCCCCCCCCGCCCCGTGTCGAGGCAAGTTTATTTCTAACCCCTCTACTCAGGCCCCAGTTCCTTCCGTGCCAGCTCTCCCCAGCTTTTCCCCTCCGTGTGGCCCCTGCCTCTCTGCTCCATGGCTTCTCCCAGTGCAGTCCTCCAGCACTCTCTCTAAGGTTCCGGGTTTGGCAACTCAGGGTGGTGGGAGCAGACTGTGGGAGGCCAGGCGAGACCTCCCACCCTTTCTCCTTCCTCGTCACCCAGTGACGCCACTCGAACCCACACCCATCCCACAGGAGGAAAACAACAGACACTGGGGGTCCTGAGGAGGGAAGAGAGACAGACCTCCTGTGTGGGGTCTGAAGGAGTCCAGGGGTGGGGGTTGGGGAGAGGAGGAGGAAGAAGGAGGTAAAAACACACCATTACTCTCCAGCAGGAGCTGCTCCTGGGACTGGAGGTGCCAGTGCCGACCGGGAGCTGGAAGGCACTTTTGTCTGGCCCACCCCTTTGATCATCCCTGGCCAGCTCCCTAGGAGGCTGTTAACATCCTTCTTTATGAGCTGGGGTTGAGCCAAGCCTCTCACCTCATCTGAGGCTCCCTGGCGGCTGCCTTTGGTCTTCTCACCATGCCCGGCGCCTGTACTGGGGACCTGTGGCTCTTTTCCACAGGCCAACAACTTCGGGCCTGGTAAGCGAACCACGTGCTCCTAGATGGATGACAAGCAGGTAGGGTACTTTTAGCCCACAGTCTAAAACAGTGTTGCTCAACCTTCCTAATGCTGCAACTCTGTAGTACAGTTCCCCATGTTATGGTGACGCCCGACCATAAAATTATTTTTGTTGCTACTTCATAATTGCAATTTGCCACTGTTATGAATTGTAATATAAATATCTGCTATGCAGGATATCCGATATGCAACCCCTGTAAAAAGGGGTCATTCGATCCCTGAAAGGGTCATGACCCACAGGTTGAGAGCCATTGGTCTAAAGAGCCAAAGAGTCTTGAATGAGTGACCTCCTGGAAGAGGCATGGAGAGGACAGAGGATCTAAGGGAAAGGAGGGAGGGAAGTGGACCAAGCATGGGATGGAGGTGAGGAGGCAAGCCATCTCAGAAGCAGAAATGATGCCATGCCTGAGCCTCAATTGGTTTGCCTGTACAATGGGCCAACACTTGCTTCCCAAGGATCATGAAGTTAGATTTTTGCCTTTGCCCTCACTTCCTGTACTGTCTTCCTCTCTGAGAGTCTTCCAGAGGGGCCAGCCCCTTCCCTGGACCTCAGTATCCAGCTGTATCCAGAAACATCTGCCTCTCTTGTAAGAAGTCCCCACAAGGCTCTGGGGGGTGGGGGTAGAGCAGTAGAGGGCAGGGGGGAACAGCGACGGATGAAAGAGCAAGGTGCGTCTTCCGACAGCTCTCCCCAAGGCCTTGCTGGACACAGAGGTCCACCGCTGTCTTCCAGCTGCCCTGAAACACACCTGCTTTCCCTCTCAGCCCCTCCGGTGGCCCCTTCTGGGCCTCCAGGATGAGCCTCCGCTTCCTCCCGGCTTCTTTCACTGGCTGTCCAGCAATGGATTCTCCATCCTTGCTTCCAAAATTCTAGCCAAGTTCTGAACTCCGCCGGAACACCCTGTTGTCATTTCTGCACGAAGGCATCTTCTCTCGGGTCAAACTGCTACACTTCTTTTTCTTTTGGTTTTAGGTTTTTTTGAGACAGGGTTTCTCTGTGAGACCTGGCTGTCCTAGAACGTGCTTTGTAGACCAGGCTGGTCTTGAACTCAAAGATCTGCCTGCCTCTGCCTCTTGAGTACTGGAATCAAAGGGCCTGATCCACCATGCCTAGCTAACTTGTCACACTTCTTTGAGTGTTTATCCCTCATCTTTACTAAGGCACCCCATGAAGACTTGAAGGGTCCCTGTAACCCTAGTGAGCCATACTGTCATGGTCCTGGGGTAGCCAGAATGCTTTGTCCGTTCTCATGAAGAAGCTTCAATCTCTGGATACAGAGAGGACTGCGGAGGGTTGAGGAGACTTCCGGAACAGTTTGGGTAAACAGAGAGAGCGAAGTAAGCAGGTGTCACCCACAACAAAAGGAGATGGTCCTGTGGTCTGACCCCATTCCCTACCGCTTCAGGGGTAGATCTTGGAATCACAGACTGTCCCCAGGGCAGGGGGACTTCAGGATTCTTGCAGTTTTCTCTCTTCCTAACAATGGACAGATGAAACTATGAACAGGCAAAGGACTGACTTCTTTTTTCCAAAATGCTTCTATTCTCAGTATCCAGGTTACAATGTGCAGAATAAGGATTCCTTGAAATGCCCACATCTTGGTGCCTAGAAACTGTGATCAGATACTCGAACTGTGATGAAGTTAATGGTGTTGAGCCTAGGACCTTGGCCTGAGACACCCATGGATGCCATACAATAACCATTAGTATCCCAGCCAGGAAAAGGGAGAGGTAAAGGCTGGAAGTCACAGAAGCTGACGTGGGACTGATGTGTCAAAGGGGTCGTGAGCCCTTCAAGGTGGGCAGGCAAACTCCAGTCAGGCAAGGCAAGCAATGGTCTCTCTCCACATCTCATCTACCACAGACTTCTGACCTGTGAGCTCACCTGAGAAACTGAGTTCCACTGCACTTGTAACAATTAGTTTTAGCTTCCCTCAATAACTCATTTTGTGTTTTGTTTTGTTCTCTCGAGACACAATCTCACTGTGTAGCTCTGGCTATCCTGAAACTTACTATGTAGACCTCAAACTCATAGAGATCCATCTGCTTCTGCCTTAGTGCTGAGATTAAAGGCATGAGCCACTAAACTCAGCTCCTTTTTTTTTTTTAAAGATTTATTTATTTTATGTATATGACTACACTATAGCTGTACAGATGGTTGTGAGCCATAATGTGGTTGCTGGGAATTGAACTCAGGACCTTTGCTCGATCTGGCCCTGCTCACTCTGGCCCAAAGATTTATTTATTATATGTAAGTACACTGTAGCTGTCTTCAGACACAGCAGAAGAGGGCATCAGGTCTCATTATGGATAGTTGTGAGCCACCATGTGGTTGCGGGGATTTGAACTCAGGACCTTCGGGAGAGAAGTCAGTGCTCTTAACCACTGAGCCATCTCTCCAGCCCCTCATGGCTAATTCTTAACTCATCACTAACCACACAGGCTTTGGAGTGAGAAAATTTATGGGTTCACGTAGGGACCCCATGAGCTTTTTCTTCTACATTCTTTGACCCAGTATTGAGTGCACACCTACTGTGGGACAGGCAGATACCAGGTGACTTGCCCCAGCCCCTGCATTCAAGGAAGGCAGTGTACAGGGACCATGGACACTCCCAGTAGGAGCGCCACATAGCAAGAGAGACTTCAAGCTGTAAATGGAATGGCTGCAGCGGCTGCAAGGAGATAACTACTGGGCTCTGGGGACAGGATGAAGGGAGTCTCTTCTGATGGCCTATCTGTGTGACCTGGGCAACTATTCATCCTTGTTAAGCAGTCAGCTTCTGCCCCTGCCCTGTGAGAAGAGCCTTCACATCTCCCTGCTAGGCTTTTGGGAACTAAATGATGTTTGTTGTCTGGGAAAAGTTTGAGATCCTGTTCCCAGTATAAGGAAGACTCTCAGAAAACAAGGCAGGCCTATACAGAAGAGATGAGCTCTGACTTAAAGACCACCTAGGAATGTAATGGATAAATAACCAGGATAAAGCATTTCCTGGCAGAAAAACGAGCTTGGGCAAGGCACTGTGGGCTGAGATAGCCATGACCTTTGGGGGGTTAAAAAAATGCAATGAAATTTAGGATCTGAGTCTGAAGTAGCTGAGAGTCAAGAGATTCTTGCCTGGGGAGGATACAGAAATCACCAAGGTTTCTTCTGACATCCCAAGATCATTTTATGCTGAAATTGAGAGGGAGCCACTGAAGGCTGTTGAAAAACAAAATGATCCGATCAGATTGTGTGTTGGGAAAAAGACCTATTCTTAGGTTGATACCAAAAAAAAAAAAGAGAGAGAGAGACTTTAAAGGACTGGGCCGGGGGTTGGGGGTGGGGGATTCATTCTAATTTACCTTGATGGGAGATAGGAACAGAGAGAATCACCTAGAACTCTTGAGAGAACATCTCCAAGGAGGTGGGGGGGAGGCTTCAGGACCATAGCAAACAAGAGAACAAGACCCAGTGTCCATACAAAGAAAAGGAGAACCCAGAGACGGTCATCATGGCAGGACCTGGCCCTTAGGTTTTTCGATTCCTGGTCCAGTGTTTCTTCCAAAACATCCTGGCAGCCACCACAACTGGAAAGGAATCCGTTGAACCTCCTGGTCTGGTGTTTGTTCCAAGGCATCCTGGCAGCCACCATGACTGGACAGGAATCCACTGAGCCCTAGCGGTAATATACAGAGCTGGCCTCTACTGCACCAGCTCTGGAGAGTGTTCTTGTCAGCTTTTCTGAGGACCTGGTGGTTGCCGGATCTGAGCAGAGAAGTGAAAGAACTGAGGGTTGGGGACAAAATGATGGTTTATTCCCCCATGACCCGGAGCTGCAGAATGGGGGAAGGGAGGGACAGAAGCAGGGAAATAGGGTCTTGCCTCCAGCTAGCAAAATTTCAGTTTCCTAAGTGCAGGGATCGGGACCTTTCCTGGCATAAAAGACTGAAAAGTGACCTGGTCACACTGCCTGCGCTCCGGGGACACGTTCCTTCATTTGCCTCACCACCACCACCAACGAGCCAGCAGGCTGACTCTTTGCTCCTCTGGAGGACCAGTGCTGAGAACTTCAAGGCCACCTGTGAGGGTTAAAGAAGCAAAGAAGTGCCATCTGACCGCGTCTCAAACCGTGTGTTAACTCCTGGCAAGAAGCAAGAGGAAGCTAAACCAGCTAGAGTGCCTGTGGAGTCAGCTATCCAGAGTCTGCTTAGAGTGGGGGGAGCACAGCGAGCCAGATATGGCTTCTTTGCTATGGAGAGTCCCTGGCGAGCTCCCACTCCCACCCACCCTTACCATCTCCCATGTGACTACAAGCTCATGAGGACAGAGACCCTGATGGCAAGGCAAGGGCTTTCCTAAGACGCTGGCCAGGATCTCGGACTCCTTAAGTGCCGGTGGGACTCTTCCCAGCTGCACAAGTCTTTCGTAGTGTGCGTCTTGGGGCTCACCAGTGCCAAGAGACGCTCCAGAAGAAACGGACTGGGGCCAGATGAGGTTGGGAAATGCTCTTTCCTGGAATTCCTTGGGGATTCATACTCTACATGAACATAAGAAAGGCTCTGAACTATCCTGCAAGAGGTTAGCATGTTGGCAGATTCGATCTCTAGCACAGCTCTTCCGACACTAAGTTCGCCACACACTGCCCCTTCTGAAAGTTACCTGCTAGCGGCACAAGACCGGGTCCCACAGAAACACTTTTGGAAACAATACATTGAACGGCGAAGCTGAAGACCAGCTGAGGACAGGACGGACAGCGTGCCAAGTGCCTCATTGCAGAAGTGTCTAGGGTTAAATTTTACTGTTCATGTATTTGTTCATTCATTCATTCATTTCAAATATTTATCATGGCCAGCAGCTATGAAAGCAATACTGAGTTGAAACAGGCTGATCTCTGTCTGCTCAGAGCTCATAGTCTGGTGGAGTCATTCATTCATGCATGCATTCATTCATTAGTTCATTTATTTTATACAGGATGGCCACTGCTGGCCAGTCACCATGGTAACCAAGCTCAAGCCCCTGGTATGGTGTCTATGACATGTATCCACCATTATCAGTTGTTTGGTCCTTGTGTCGGTCTGGTGACATCACACACCTAGAAGCCACGATCCCACTGGGAGATGGCTTCCAAACATTCAGGAAGATGGTATGGAAAGTTCATTGGAAATCCACTCCTTGTTCTGGCCGCTTGTGGATCTGACAGCCATTTGTGTGCCTGCATGTTGACTAGTCCTGCTTTTGCTCTGAGCCTCTGGGCCTCCCTCTTCAAGGAAGCCCTCAGCTGTAACCTTCCACACAGCATGGCACACAGGAATGGATGTCTAGAATCACCCACACAACCCTGAGACCATTTCTGCTGCTTGAATCTATATATCTTAAAGGACAAGGCTGCCCCTCCCACCCTGGCCCATGGGCCTTCCTTGGGTGGAGAAGTGCTCAGGGACCCTGAGAGGATCTGGTCCTCCCTTGGGTACCAGCCAAGCATGTGATTGCCGTAGCCTGGCAGGACTTTGCGGGGGAGCAGAATGGGAATGGCTTTCAAAACCAGTGAGAACAGAGGCTGGACCAGAAAGGGCAGAGGAACAAGGGGGTTGGTGAATTGGTGCCCACAATCTTTTTTGTTGTTGTTCTGGTGACTGAAAACTGATAGTAAGATCCTGGAGGGAGGTGCCATGTGGGGAGGGTGACATCATTCAAGTTGTCAGCTTAGATGCATCCTTATCACAGAGAGGACTGACAAACACAGCATCCCCTAAAGCTACTCTCAACACTGGCTGCTGCCTCTTCCTCCTCCTTTCCTAGGAAGAACTTTCATCCCCTCTACCCTGGCGTGTCTGGATGTTTCAGCTATCTTGTGTGCTGAGTTGGCCCTCCCACAGAGCATGTTTCGTTGTGTAGCAGCTGGCTGTAGAGACCCTAATGCAGGCTCAGTGTGGAAGCTCTCTGAAGACCCCCAAGCTGGGACGTCCTATCTCCTGAGCCACGCTTGCTCTCTATGTCCTGAACAGCTTCACAAAGTGAAGTACAGTTGAGTTCCAGACACGGCACCGTCCACAACCCTGTCCCCTCTTCCATCCCCTGTTCTTGCTTTTGCTGACATTCCTACGGGCCTGCTGGCAGCAAGCCCTAGGATCTCAGGCACGCTGAAGGTGCAGGGGGTTCTGTCTTCCCGGTTCTGGAGGAGATGTATGTATGAAAGATTTGGGGTAGAACCATAGTGGAACTGGCTGGCTGGGGTGGGTAAGCAGCTTCTCTGGCTGCTTCCAAACTCCGGGGGAGGGAGGGAGGGGATCTCTGTGAATTCATCTGTGGCCAGGAGAAAGTGGCACTGTTCTCCTTCTCTTCTAGGGGAGTCACATTCTGGGACAACTCGGCAGTCTGCTCCTCTTGATGCAAGCCATGGGCTCAAGTCAGCTCTCACCTGGATCCCCACCCCACTCCGCCTTGGCCCCCTAGTGAGCTCCTCACTTTCTGACCTTGCTGTGCAGACTTCTGCTCCTACACTGGGAACCTAACCTGACCCAGAAGAGCTTGTCCAGCCAGTGCCCGACTGACCAATCCTCTCTTCGCTGGTGCCCCTTGTTCTCCCACTCCAGCCTCATCTTCTCCCAACAGCTGGTATTTTACTCTTGTCTGCTTAAGCACCCTTGAAGACATCATCCCCATCTGCCTGACCGTTCTCCCATCCCCTCAGGTCTCATCTTGCACATTCATTCCTTGGACAAGGCTCCCAGCTTTCCCATGCCGGTCAGATCTGAGTGTTTATACAGCGTGGTCTTATTTTCTTTGCCCGGGTCCAGGCTGTCACGCTGGCTCCAGCTGTGGACCTATTTGATTGACATCTGCTTGCCACTGAGCTGCAGGCTGTTTATGGGTAGAAGCCAAATTTGTGTTGCTCTCTCAGTGCCCCCAGGCCGGCACAATTTCTGGCATGCAGAATTCACTCAGAGAATAAGTGTTCCAATGAGCAAAACTCAAGTGAGCGAGCAAGCGAGCGAGCGATATGCCTACTGGAAGGTCACCCAGTTAGGTCTTTGGAGACTTGGGCTCCTGTGGGAAGGGAGAGGTTAGCTCTCAAGAAACAGCTTGGAAAGAGGAATTCCAGCTTTGTCTTAGGCCAGCCATTGGCTACTACTACTCAAAGACAGGATAGCCAGCCAGGGCCCCAAATTCCACCATAGCTATCCTGTGGTGAGTCCCTCTAAGTATCTAGGTGCTGGGAGCTCAGTACTTCTTCGCTTTTCGACTTTGAAATGGTCCTACACAAACCCATCCTGGAGGGGAGAAGACAGGTCCTCAACCCATATTCAGGGGGTGGAGACCATGTGGGGAAGAAGGAGAGGAGGGAGGGGAAGACAACATCTTTTGAGAAACTCAGGGTGGAAGGAAGACTTGTGGGAGACAGGGTGTTGCCTGGTGTTGGGGGGGATGTAGACAGCCCCATTTTTCTGCTCTGGAAAAAGAAGATGAAAAGGAAAAGATGCCTATTGTCCAGACACAGCCAGAGTGGTTCCTCAGAGTAATCCCAGGGACTTCTTGGAGTAGAGGAACTTTATAGAAAGCCCCCCCCCATTTTTTTTTCGAGACAGGGTTTCTCTGTGTAGCCCTGGCTGTCCTGGAACTCACTATGTAGACCAGGCTGGCCTCGAACTCAGAAATCCGCCTGCCTCTGCCTCCCGCGTGCGGGATCAAAGGCGTGGACTAGAAGGGGCATGGAGAGGGAGAACCACATTTAAGAGTGGCTGAGAAACAGAAGGCAAAGAAAGGCAATGTGACCAGGGTGAGAACGAGTGGGAGGCAGGCAGGACTTAGCCTGCACGCTAACATGACTGGCTGAGGTCATTCAACTCAGCACCCTCTAGGCCAGTGCTCCTGTGGTGACCCTCCAACCACAAAATTATTTTCACTGCTACTTCATTGCTGTGACTCTGCTACTGTTATGAATCATAATGTAGATATCTGTGTTTTCTGGCCGTCTTGTGTGACCCCTGTGAAAGGGTCATTCTACCCGTGGAAAGGGTCATTTGACCTCCCAATGGGGTCGCGACCCACAGGTTGAGAAACACTGCTCTAGGGCCTCCAGTTCACTCAAAGAAACTGTGGTCATCCTCCCTGTTCCCATTTCCAGCATCACTGTCACCCCACCCCTGGAGCCCGTGGGGTCCCCATGCACCCAAGGCCATCTCCTCTGCCTCGAAGGGCTTCCTAACAGAACCGCAGCTCTCTCCTTGCCTCCTGGAGACTGCTTTGTGAAGCCCCTGTTTCTGCCACGTAATGTCGCATGTCGGTGATTCCATCTCTTCCCATTCCCTTTGCCCAGCTGGCCTTTCTGCCACAGAAGCACCTTCTAGAACATTCTATCACCCCCCCTCAAGAAAGAAGTCGGTGATGTCAGCAGGCATACCATCAGCACTCCGGACAGTACCTGGCCCACTGCGGGTGCTCAGTCACTAAGGGTAAAAGACAGAAGGTAGCTGTGAGCCTGCGACTGGAGAGGAACATCAGGACTTTCCAGCAGGTTCCTTGCTCAGCTGGGAGGAAACAGACTCACAAGGATGGTAACCCTAAGTCTGCCCCCATACACCAGGAACACAGTTGACTCCCTGGCTGTCTCAGTTGAGGCTCACCCTCCTCCCTTCCTCGCTCCTTCCCTCTGGAGTCCTCCTAGGGTGAGGGTGCTCCCAGCATCTGGCATCCATCAGCCCCTTCCAGAAGTCCTTGTGAAACAAAGGGGAGGGGGTGTGTGTGACTAAAGCGATCCCAGATTGGGGCAGGCCAAGCATGCCTGTGTGCTGCCTCTGTCCCAGAGCCTCTTCCACCCCAGCCCTGCCCAGAGCTTCCCATCTACTACTCTCCCCTCTCCTCTTTCCTTCGGCGGGGGTGGGGGGGTTGGGGGAAGGTTGTGGCCAGCCACGCAGGACTGCTGGCTCCAGATGTAAGGGAAGTGGAGGGGAGCTGGCAGGGGGGACCGGGCAAGCAAATGGAACCTGACAGGGGCTGGGCACCTCGGGCAAAGAATGTAAATAAAAAATCAGTAAATATTTAGGGGAAATGGAGCGGGAAGTGGGAGAAGGCGGTGGGGAGGGGAATGTGTTAGATTTCCAACAACATCTGGAGGGCAGTCCCCTCCCCTACCTTCTCCACACTCGGTCCCACCCATGGGGACTTTCAGTTCAGTGTGGTGGCTCTTGGGAGGGCTGGCTATCGGACTTGGAGGTGTTTGCCATCATTAAAGCACCCCACCCCACAAGGCCTTGCTGGAGTTAGGTAATGGGGTTCTCGGATGGAAACATGGGGTTCCTGACCTTAGAAAACTTCTTAGAGAAAAGTTGTTGGCAACACCTAAGCAGGGCCTTGATGGAGGGCTGGAGTGGTGACCTCCAGAGCAGGGGGAAGGGCAGCTTCCTGGGGGAGGGGCTAGGGAGATGTGGGGGTGTGGATTAGAGATGGGTGGGAGATGGGATACCTGTGAGCAAGGTGGGTGAGGGGGAAGATGAAGGAGGCACAGAGAGCTGAAGTGACGGGCAAGGGATGGGCAGGCCTGTGGCAGTCTCAGGCCCACACCGTCTCCCGCCATCTCACCCCAAGGAGATTCCACTCTTCTAGGAGAGTGTGTCTGAAGGGTCCTCTCACATCTCTCTCAGGGACTGGAAGGGAAAGGAAGGTTCTACCCCAGGCCAATGGTGTAAACAAAGAAAACAGCGAGCAGAGAGGCCCCTGTACCCCTGTACCCCTGCACCCCTGTACCCCTGCACTCCCACTGCTGGGTGGTGTGCTCACTGTCCAGATTGAGGTTAGACCCAGGAGAGACCCAATGGTCTTCCAGCTTTTCTCATGCCTTATCCCACTGGAATGGTGGCTTCCCTCAGCTGGGCCTCCCAGCGTCCAGGCTGTACTATGTAGAGCAGGGCTCTACAGAGGGTCACAGGCCTACAGTGTCATCTCTGCCTCCTGTTTCCAGGCCAGAGAACAACCGGCCTTTTGTCCAGCAGAGGATGCCCAAGGGGTGAGGTCACCCCCAACATGGCTCTCTTTGTCCCCTAACCAGTGAAACATCAAGGCTGAGTCCGGGCTGTCTGCCTGCGTTCTCTGTCCTCGAGGCCTGGCTATGAGGCCCTCCCATGGGCTTCCTCCAGGTCACAGGGAGACACACTCATAGGGAAGGTGGCTACTGTGGCAGGTACCAGGGGAGATGAAGCGAGTACAGATAGAGCCAGGGTGGGGCTGCGAAATAGTCCCCAATGAGTGGGCAGCCCTTCCTCACAGTAGCTCCAGGCAGAAATGTGGCTGGGCCAAAAAAAGCATCTCAGAACTCAAAAGGAAAAAGCAAAGGATCTGGGAACAGAGGTTCTAGGGTTTGCTCTAACTTTAGACCAAGGGCTCCTCAGAAAACTGGTGAACCCCAGTTATACCAGAGAGAGAGAAGAGCTTTAAACAGATCTCCAAGGTCCCTTCCCCATGAAGGCAAAAACCCCTCCCTGCAGAGGCTGTGGGGCCTAACTGAGCAGAGAGGTCCTGGAGTGGAAGGATGAAGCCTAGAGAAAATGCCAGGGCAGGGTCTTTTAAATGCAGTGAGGTGTCCCCAGTGAGCCCTGGGACCGCATCCTGCCCTTCCTCAGACTTAGGGCCAGGGCAGGGTCTTTTAAATGCAGTGAGATGTCCCCAGTGAGCCCTGGGACTGCATCCCGCCCTTCCTCAGACTTAGGGCCAGGGCAGGTTTACCAGTCTGGGTCAGTCTTCTAGGCAAAGAATGCTAAAATTTACCAAGAGACAGAAGGCCAGGGTTAGAGGATCCTAGTCATCCAGTGGCACACTGCAAGACCCAGAACGGTAGGAAGCGGCTCCCTGAGGCCTGCAGCTACTGGAAAAGCTGCCTCTGGGGAGGAAGCATGTCCCTGTGTGGCTCTGACGGGCTGTCCATGCCATTGAAAGGATTTACTGCTGTCCAAAGACTGAGGGGCCTGCGGAGGGTTAGGTCCACCCAAGAAGCTGAATGGATCAAGGAAAGTCAGAGAGGATGATGGGAACATGGGTTAGTGACAGGGCATGGTGTGACCAGGTCATTCTCTAGCTGTGGATTCTCAGGCTGCAAGTGTCTTCTGTCCCCTATCCTGCCTACCCCCACCCCACCCTGTTCACTCTGGACCAGGCTCCTCCCCATCTGGATAGAATGTTATGGGAGCCGAGAATAGCCTTTGCTGGGGTCAAGGAAGGGAGGGACACTGGGGACTAATTGCCCTAAATAAATGAGCAATTAAGGCTGTTAGAAGAAATAGCTAGAAGCCCCCCACCACCACCCTGAATTATCACCATGGCAACCACAGCCAGCTCCTCCCCAGAAAAGGCTGAGCCACTCGTTTGGCCCACATAACTGTCATTCAGACTGAAGGTTGGCCAGAATGGCCTCTTTCTGGAGAACCAGAAAGAGTAGAGGAAAGGAGGGCATGGAAGGGAGGCAGAGGAATGACTGGGATGACCTGCTGTTTAAGACTGGCTCGAAGTCAGACAGTGGAGCAAAGGGAAATAAGTACAGCCTCCGTGGCCTCATGGCTACAGCCTCCAATCCCAACAGCACTGCAGCCAGTGTGGCAGGGGGTTAGGAGTAGATATTGCCAGGAGTAGACTTTGCCAGGTCCCCATCTCCTCTCAGCACCTCACCCCACCCCCCACACTTCCTGTAATGGCGTCTCCAATGGGGAGCCCATTAGTCCTTCTCAGGGTAGCGCCTAAGTACTGTGGCTGATAAATATAACATGAGCCCATCGATTAGAACCCTCCTAGTCCTGCACAGCTTGACTCCCTAATGGCTCCCCCTCCCCTCGGCCCAGACTCCCACCCACCCCCACCCAGGACCGTTTTTTCCTGGCTTACTTGGAACGTGGAGGCAGCTATTACGGGAGCAGAGGTAAGGAGACGTAGGCAACCCCCAGGGCCCAGTTGGAAAAGCCTCCTGCTTCAAGACCTACTTGGGCAAGTCTGGATCCTAAGGTGGCCTGTCAGGCCCTCCTCTGTCAGTCAGGGAACCAGAGTCCCTGGCTGTCCCAGCTCACAGAGAACCTCTCTGCCTCTATGAGGTGCAGAAGCCAAAGGGGCCCCACCAATCAAGCCTCTGAGAGCTCTTCCTGTTAATCCTAGAGAACTCTGCAGCGCCACCAGCTTTGACCTTGTCACCATACCCTTTTGGAACCTGAGCATAGGCTAGACTTGCTGTACCTGTCGCAACCCACTAAGCCTTCCTGACTTCCCCTGACTTCCCCCAACTCTGGCACTGACTTTTTCTGACTTGCTTCAGCCAACTGTGGGCTACCACACTTATCGGATTAGAGTCCCAGAGGAGAAGGGGAGGGACCATCTGCCTCATGGTAGGGTCTACAAGGCATGAGCTATCTTCCAAAGTCAAGCAGGAAACTTCCGTGGGTGGGACCTGGCCCCTATAAGGTAATCAAACCAATTAGACCTCGTTAGCCACCAGTGCTGGGAGCTGAGGTCCCTCTACATCCCTCCCCACAGTCTGCATAAGCCCTCTCACCGCTGGAGCCCACTGCTGGAGACAGCTGCATGGAAGGGCTTTGACAGAGAAGTCAACAATAGCTCTTGCCTGAGTGCCAGAGGGGGCTTAGTGGGTGGACGGTGGCCCAGGCCTGGGAGGGGGCTGTGGTTTTATAACACTGTGGCTCTGGGTGGAGGCTGCCCACAGAATCCTCTAACAGGAAGGCTGAGCCAGGCTGGCTGCAGCCAGGAAGTTAATCCTTAATGTGCCTCTGGCCTTGCTGCTATACAAACTCACCGCTTAAACAGGCCGGGTGGGGACCAGCCACAGAGCTTACATTCCTCGGGGTGGGGCTTGGTGCCGCGGCAAGTTGTGTACCAAGGATGCTGTGGAGTTGTGTGTAATCTGGGGATGGTTGTCTGCTGGAAAAGCTTGCTATAAGAGGGTGGGTGTGCAAGAGGCCATGCCTGGGTCTGGCCCATTCTCTCTTCTGTGTCCCACCCTGACCCTGTGCCTCCCTTAAACTTCTAGTAGGCACCCCAAAGATGTGGGCTTTATGTGTGTGTGGCACGTGTACACACGTGCATGGGGTATGCATGCCTGTGCATCAGGCTTGGGGTCAGTACCAGAGCTCTCCCTCAGTCACTCTTTATCTTTTTTTTTTTTTTTTTT
>LR750838.1:240284-269617 GCA_902729485.2 Mus minutoides | reverse complement strand
CATCTGTTGGTTTCTTTGTATCAAGCTACAGATTCACAGTTGCACCTTCTAAGTTACTATATAGAACAATAATACATTTTTACTGATGTCATACTCAAATATATGTCATACTGATCTATATTTTCATCTCTGTTTACAGTAGTAGGCTTCATTCTGTATGTTTAAAGTAAGATATTTCTTGGCTTCTAATTCAAAATATAAGACCATACATTAAAAAAGAAATCAAATAATTAATCATAATAGAGTGTTGTATATGAAAGTTACATTCTTCAGGTCATCAATACTTGATTGTTTCTAGTCCCTTAATATTTTTAACATAAAATATCAGATGTAAGGCTTTCAGAAGCCCTTTTCATCAGTATTGTATTTTTGTGTTGTTTTTGTGATAACTCCAAAACTTTTCATTTTCATTAGGATGAAGCATCATCAGATATTTATATGTAGATATATTTAGCAAATTCAAAACAAAAATATTGTTTTTGATACATATATATATATATATATATATATATATATATAATATATAACATAATAATATATAATATATTATATGTACACAAATATATAACTTTCTATATTATAATACCTTGGTGTATTTTACTTCCTTTTTTTTATTGGAGATTTTCTTTATTTACATTTCAAATGTTACTTCATTTCCTGGTTTTCTCCCCCTGGATACACCCTATCCCATCCTCCCTTCCCCTGTTTCTATGAGGGTGCTCACCCCCCACCCCACCCCCATTTCCACCTCACTGCTCTGGCATTCCCTTACACTGGGGCACTGAGTCTTCATAGTACTAAGGCCCTCTTCTCCCATTGATGGCCAACAAGGCCATCCTCTGCTACATATTTAAAATAATATCTGAGTCATTTCTCTGGTTAACAATACTTCCTACTAACTCAGAACATGGAAGTCAGTTCCTAGAACCTAAGTCAAGCAGCTTGCAAATCCCTGTAACCCAATTACAAGGGATATGGTGCTCTCTTTTGGCAACGACTGAATAAAAATATTTTATTAAAATGCACACTGTTGAGGAATGGAAGCCACTTTGCAGACAGGGAACATTTTCCAAAACATGTTTCCTTTTCTAGTGTTTTCACATTGAGTATTTTCTGACCTTTTGTGAGGGTCGGCCTTACCCCAGTTCATGGTTTTGGTCAGAGGACACTGTGTGTTGAACATGTGAGACTTATGTATAAGAAGCAGATGAGATTCTACTTTTCCTCTGCTCCCTGAAGACATTTTTAACAAAACAGCTTTCTCAGAATTCTAAAATTGTCTAAAAGCTGGGAACATTGGCGCATATCTTTGTTCCAGTACTTCCCACCTAATCTATTGTGCATTCCCTTCATTTATTATTGAAGAAAAGCAGCTATTAAAATTGTATTAAATATGCCAGAAAATACTTTGACAGTTTTTAGAAAAATTATAACACTTTAAATATACAGTCATCATAACTGAGATTCATTGTTTTAAACAATGTTCTTAGAGCATTATCTGTGACTATCTGAATGTGTTAGGAACAATTAATTTTAAGATTAAATAATTACCATTAAGAACATTATATTTTACTTCTATTTTAAAAATAAAGAATTTTAGAAATGAGATTTATTGGCAATACACCAGCAAGGCATTTTGTCATATTTCTCTGAATATAATTCGATGTTGTTTGAAAAGAGTTTATAGCAAAATTAATTTTAACATTTTTTATTCTTTTCAGATGGCATACAATGAAACTCTAAGCATGAAACAAAAACAAAATGATGTTTGATTTTGTTTTAGGGCCTGAATTATTTTCACTGCCTGCCATATCAGAACTTCTGATTATGTTGCAATGTTATGATTCAGCTGATCAAAATAAAACATTTATTATTCATGCTTTTTTTCTAAGTTATTGACCTATTTAGTTATCTGTTTATTTGTATGTATTCATATAGTAATGATGATTAGAAATAAACTGAATTTAATCATTTAAGTCATAGGCCCTTAATGTGTAATGGTTTTTCTGTTTCTTGGTTTTCTTTCAATTTGTATAGTTTGAAATCTATATCTATATCAATGTACACACACACACACACACACACACACACACACACACAGATAGATAGATAGATAGATAGATAGATAGATAGATAGATAGATAGACAGACAGACAGATAGATAGGTTTAGATAGGTGTAGATATATATGCATATAGATACTCTTAAAATGTCTAATTTCTTTGCTTTACTTAGTGTCATTCTTTGGGGTAAAAATAAATTCCAAAGTAACATAAAAATAAAAAGCTATTCTTATTAAAGAAAAGCATGGATTACCACTTACAATGGCCTGCTTCATCATTGGGAGGAGAGGCCCTTTGGTCATACAGACTCTATATGGCCCAGAACAGGGGAATGCCAGGGCCATTACGTGGGAGGGGGTGGGTAGGGGAGCAGGGCAGGGACGCGGGAGGGTAAGGGAAAATTTCTGGATAACATGTGAAATGTAAATGAAGAAAATATCTAATAAAGAGAAAAAAAATGCCAAAAAAAGATAAGAAGTCAGTTTCATTTAAGCTATACATGAAAATAATTTTTAAAAATATTCAGCATTACAACTTGACATGCTCTAGTTTTCCTGCAATGAAACAACTTATGTATATGGAGTTCAGGACCAGAGCCAAGGTAAAGAGGTCTTAGTATTCATCTAATATGTATTCATCTAATAACACACTTGTTTTTCTCCCTGACTGATACACATAAATGTTGTTTATAATATATAATAGGTATATCTGCTAAATATATATATATATATATATATATATATATATATATATATATATATATATTATATATNCAGAAATAGTTCTTAATGATTTCTGGAATACATTTCCTAAATGATGCCTTCTGTGTATTTTTAAAATATGAAGTTTTTTTTTAATGTTAGTTATATTTAATACAAAAGAATACTTGAACTTCTTTAGTGTATGTTACTAATGTAACTTATCATTTTGGCATTTATGAAGAAAAACTCACATATTCAAATCTAACCCAGAAAGCCTAAGGACCAGTTGTACAAAAATATTTAATTTCATTTCATAAAAATATTTTTATATTTACAATGCTCATAATATTCACCTGAAGTCTGAATAGTTTTTCAAATTGCAAGTTCTATGGCAGCTCTAGGTGACAGATGCATGCTGGGAGCTAAGTGCTCTTTGATCCTGTGTCAATCTACCCAAATTTCTCAAATCTGTTTATGTATGACTTTCCTCATGTAGACATATAGGATTAAGGGTGTTGAGATGGGGGAGGAGTGGGTTGGTGAGGGGTATATATAGGTGATGGGTGTGAGAAGCACCCTCTCAGAGGGAAGCACGGGGAGGGGAGGCATGCAGTGAAGAACTCTTGGAAGGAGAACTGGGAATGAGGGGGCAACCTATGGAGTATAAATAAATAAAAAAATAACAAAAGAAAGAAATAAAGGGGAATATTGTATGTCTACATTTTTCTTCAAAAAGTATATGAATTAATATTTTATAATATGCTAATAATATTTATGTTGAGGTACATAATATCTGTATCACATTGTAATTTATAATATTTCTATGTGGTGATATTTTATATGTAATATCAATATTAATATGAATTATATGTTAACTTTTAAAATAGCATTTAAAAACAGAAAAATAAAAAAAAAAATAAAAGGTATTTAGTCTTGAACAGTTATTTAATAAACATAGGAGTCAAAATTATAGAGAGCATGTGATGTGTTTCTTTTTTGGAGCATGACTTGTTTTACTGAATGCAATCTGCTTCACTTCCATATACTTTATTAAAAATGCCATGATTCCTTGTTTTCTTGATGGTTTGAGAAAAATTCCATGATCTTACCTATCAAGCAATATCATATTCCATAGTTTGTTTTCCATTTGTGATATGGTGAAATGATATTCCAAAAAATATTTAACTTGAATTTGCTGTAGGCTAAGGATGTTCACCATTTTTTTCAAAGTCACATTTGTTATTTTTCTCTTCTACAGAATCCTGCCTCTCTAATTCATTAGTTCAATTTATGATTTACTATATACAACTCTTTTTTACATACTAGATACTGAACTCCTATCTGGTTATATTTGGAAATATCTCCTTTCCCTTCTGTGAGCTGTCTCTTTACCATCTTGTTTCTTCTGCTCTCCAAAAGCCTTGGTAATGGGCAATACTATTTATTAGTTCTATTAGACTCTGTTTCTTTTTCTTTTTCTATTCTTTTTCTTTACTATTGCTTACCATTACTTTATTTTTATTGGATATTTTATGTATTTACATTTCAGATGTTATCCCCTTTTACAGTTTCCCCTCAAGAAACCTTTCCCATTCCTCCTTGCCCTGCTTCCATGAGGATGCTCCCCCTCTCACCCACTTACCCACTCCCACCTCACTGCCCTGGCATTCTCCTACACTGGGGAATCAAGCCTTCACAGGACCAAGGGCTTCTTCTATTGATGGCAGGCAATGCCATCCACTGTTTTCTATGGTATGTTCTGTACCTGAGGTTCTCTCTTCTATCTCTTGTATTCTGTTGGTGATGCTTGCATCTATGACTTCTGATCTCTTTCCTAGGTTTTCTATCTCCAGGGTTTTCTTCTTTTGTGATTTCTTAATTGCTTCTATTTCCATGGTTTAGATCCTGGATGGTTTTATTCAATTCCTTTACCTGTTTGGTTGTGTTTTCCTGTAGTTATTTAAGGGATTTTTCTGTTTCCTTTTTAAGGGCTTCTACCTTTTTACCTGTATTCTTCTGTATTTCTGTAAGGGAGTTATTTATGTCCTCCTTAATGTCCTTTATCATAATCTTGAGATGTGATGTTAAATCTGAATCTTGCTTTTCCAGTGTGATGGGGTACCAAGGACTTGCTGTAGTAGGAAATGGAATTCTGATGATGCCAAGTATCTATGGATTTTGTCGCTTAGGTTCTTGTACTTGCCTCTCACCATCTGGTTATCACTGGTGTTAGTTGGTCTCTGGCTGGAACTTGTCCATCTAGTGTCCCTGTGAGCCTGTGATCTTAGGTGGGTCAGCACACCTGAGAAGACCATCTCTCTCTAGGCAGGATTTGACTCTGCAGGGCTATGTGACAGCCTTAGCTCCAGGGTACAGATGGAGACCAGACGGAGCCTGTCTGTGGCTGCCCCATGGTTCCTGTCACAGACTATATTTCTCATAGTGACTCTTGTTTGCCTGGATCTAACTGAGAAAACTTTTATACTACCATTGAATAATACCAGAATTTCTGTAGTTTTCCAATGTTCCCTAAGTGATGATTATAAAAATATTCCAAAGATTTATTTTTTAAAATATGTAGAATGTGTATTATCACATAAAATTTTGTAAATTTAGTCATTAAATTGTAGAAGTTTCAATATTTACAATTTTTAAATGATAGTGTTTGTTGTCTTAGTTAGGTTACTATTACTGTGATAAAGACCTTGACCCAAAGCAGTGTAATGAGGAAGGTATTTATTTTATCTTACAGCCTAGAGTTGGTTTGTAGATGTTTGATAATTATGATAAATTATTTTTATTTATAACTATTGGTTTTGAAACATTTTAATAAAATATACCATGTTGTTTGCATACTGTAAAATACTATGCAATATTTCTAAATATAAGTTAAGTTCTATATCATTAATGAATAATTAAAATCTCAAATTACTAGAAGAGCAAAATTTAAGAATGAACTTTGGGTCTTGGAGAGATAGCTTAATGCTTTAAGAACATCTGGTCCTCTTGTATAACATCAGCACTCACAGGAAAACTTACAATCACCATTAACTCCAGTTACGGAAAGTTAAATGACCATTTCTGTCATTTACACATACCACACTCACAGAATGCATGAATGCACATGAATATAAAACACCATACTCGTAACATAAAAAAAATAGAAAAATGAAGAATGAATAAACATTCTGAATATTTTCCTTGTTACAATTTTTTATTTCTTAGAAATTGTCATGGAAGATTTATAAGTGTTATGAGAAGAGTAAGAATTTTTTTTCTTCCTTCTGAGACCAGTGGAGGCCTCTAAGGTCTCCAGAGTCCTCTCCGTGCTGCAGGACCTTGAGATCACCTCAGGATTACAGGTGAATAGAACACAACATCAGCTTCAAAAATCAAGGAGGGTCTTGTGCCAGCAGAAACAGGGACAAAGGAGCCCTGCCCAACCAGAGGCTGGGATCCATTCAGGTAGTGGCCACCCCTGCCATCTTCCTACTGAGCCCAGCAGATGCCTCTAAGGGTTCAAGAGTGCTCTCCATGCCACAGGACCTTGGGATCACCTTAGGATCACAGGTGAGTGGAACCCTACATCAGCTCTAAAGAATCATGGAGGATCTTGTGCCTGCAGGAACATGGACAAAGGAACCTGCTGGACCAGATGTTGGGATCCATTTAGGTCAGGCCAGCACGGCTATCTTCCAAGTGAACCCGGCCATCTGGGGCACCAGAGGACTCTCCTTGCTGCAGGACGCCTAGTACACCCAGGGCCTCCTGATCACCTGAGAGAACTTGGGCAATAGAAGCAACAGAGATTCTTGGTCAGGGTCCCATCAGGCCTTCATCCTCAGCCAGGAGGCTGAGCTGAGACCCAGACCACTGGGCACATTCCTTGCCAGAGGAAAGTCGGCCTATAGGGAGAGTTCTGAACCCAAGAACTCAGGAGGTGGATCAGAGCTCCAGACTGCTGGACACTTGCACTGAAAGAGATCTTGCCCGCAGAGAGTGCTGCAGTGCAGTGACCACTGAAACTCAGGTGAGAGTTGGACTCCCAGGAGTGCTGACAGAGGCTAAAAGAATTACAGGAAGATCAAGCTCCAACCAGAAACAGCATGAACATTAACACCAGAGATTTTCAGATGTCAAAAGGCAAACGTAAGAATATTACTAACAGAAATCCAAGAACACTGGGCATCATCAGAACCCAGTACGCCCACCACAGGAGTCCTGGATACCACAACACACCTGAAAAGTAAGATGCAGATTTAAAATCATATCTCATAATGGTGGTAGAAGATTTTAAGAAGGACATCAATAACTTACTTAAAGAAATACAGGAGAACAAGGCTAATCAGGTAGAAGCCCCTAAAGAGGAAGAACAAAAATCTCTCAAGGAATTACAGGAGAACAATGCTAAAAATGTAGAAGTCCTTAAAGGGGAAACACAAAAATCTCTCAAGGAATTACAGGAGAACACGACTAAACAGGTAGAAGTCCTTAAAGAACAACAGGCAAACACTGCTAAACAGGTAAAAAGAAAAAAAAAAAAATCCCTTAAAGAAATAAAGGAAAACACAAACAAACAGGCAATGGAATTGAACAAAACCATCCAAGATCTAAAACATGGAAGTAGAAACAATGAAGAATACACAAAGGAGACAACTCTGGAGATAGAAATCCTAGGAAAGAAATCAGGAACCATAGATGTAAGCCTCAACAAAAGAATAAAAGAGATGGAAGAGAGAATCTCAGGTGCAGAAGATTCCATATGGAACATGGACACAACAATCAAAGAAAATGCAAAACGATCATAACTCAAAACATCCAGGAAATAAACAGGACACAATGTGAAGACCAAACCTATGGATAATAGGAGTAAATGAGAATGAAGATTTTCAACTTAAAGGGCCAGAAAATATCTTCAACAAAATTATAGAAGAAAACTTCCCATACCTAAAGAAAGAGATGCCCATGAACATACAAGAAGCCTACAGATTTTTAAATAGACTGGAGCAGAAAAGAAATTCCTCCCAACACATAATAATCAGAACAACAAATGCACTAAATAAAGACAGAATATTAAAAGCAGTAAGGGGAAAAGGTCAAGTTACATATAAAGGCAGGCCTATTAGAATTAATCCAGACTTCTCACCATAGACTTTGAAAACCAGAAGATCCTGGACAGATGTTATACAGACCCTAAGAGGACACAAATGCCAGCCCCGGCTAATATACCCAGCAAACTCTCAATTACAATAGATAGAGAAACCAAAGTATTCCATGACAAAACCAAATTCACACAATATCTTTCCATGAATTCAGCCCTTCAATGAATAATAAATGGAAAACACCAACACAATTACACCCTAGGGAAATTCTAGGGAAATTACACCCTAGAAATAGCAAGAAAGTAATTTTTTAACAAAATGAAAAGAAGACAGACAAAAGAACAGATTCCTAACTTTAACAACAAAAATGACAGGACGCAACAATTACTTTTCTTTGATTTCTCTTAACATCAATTGACTCAATTCCCCAATAAAAAGGCAGACTAACAAACTGGCTACAAAAACAGGACCCAACATTTTGCTGCTTACAGGAAACACAACTCAGGGAAAACGATAGACACTACCTCAGAGTAAAAGGCTGGAAAACAATTTTCCAAGCAAATGGCTCGAAGAAACAAACAGGAGTAGCCATTCTAATTAGAATAAAATTGACTTCCAACCCAAACTTATCAAAAAAGACAAGGAGGGGCACTTCATACTCATCAAAGCTAAAATCTACCAAGATGAACTCTCAATTTTAAATATCTATGCTACAAATGCAAGGGCAGCCACATTCATTAAAGAAACTTTAGTAAGCTCAAAGCACATTTTTCACCTCACACAATAATAGTGGGAGACTTCAACACCCAACTCTCACCAATGGACAGATCCTGGAAGCAGAAAATAAACAGAGATGCATGGACACTAACAGAAGTTATGGAACAAATGGATTTAACAGATATATCTACACAACATTTTATCCTAAAACAAAAGGATATACCTTCTTCTCAGCACTTCATGGTACCTCCTCCAAAATTGACCATATATTTGATCACAAAACAGGCCTCAACAGATACAAAAATCTTGAAATTATCCCATGCATCCTATCAGATCACCACAGAATAAGGATGATCTTCAATAACAGCATAAAAAAATAGAAAACCAATATTCATGTGAAAACTGAACAACACTCTACTCAATGATAACTTGGTCAGGGAAGAAATAAAGAAAGAAATTAAAGACTTTTTAGAGTTTAATGAAAATGAATCCACAACATACCCAAACTTATGGGACACAATGAAACCAGTCCTAAGAGCAAAACTCATAGCCCCAAGTGCCTCCAAAATGAAACTAGGGAGAGCACACAGTAGCCTTCTGACAGCACACCTAGAAGCTCTAGAACAAAAGGAAACAAATTCACTCAAGAGGAGTAGATGGCAGGAAATAATTAAACTTAGGGCTAAAATCAACCAAGTGGAAACAAAAAGAACTACTCAAAGAATCAACCAAACAAGGAGCCAGTTATTTGAAAATATCAACAAGATAGATAAATTCTCAGCCAGACTAACTAGAAGGTAGAGAAATGGAAAAGGAGACATAATAACAGATCCCGCGGAAATCCAAAACATCATCAGATCCTACTACAAAAGGCTATACTCAACAATACTGGAAAACCTGAATGAAATGGACAACTTCCTAGACAAATACCAGGTACCAAAGTTCAATCAGGATCAGATTAACAATGTTTACAGTCCCATTTCCCCTTGAGTAATATAAGCAGTCATTAATAGTCTCCCAATCAAAAAAAGCCCAGGAACAGATGGGTTTAGTGCAGAGATCTCTATCAGACCTTCAAAGAAGACCTAATTCCAATTCTTCTAAAACTATTCCACAAAATAAAAACAGAAGGTACTCACCCAATTCATTCTATGAAGCCAAAATTACTCTGATACTCAACCACACAAAGATCCAACAAAGAAAGAAAATCTCAGTCCAAATTCCGTTATGAATATCGATGCAAAAAGACTCAATAAAATCCTTGCAAACCGAATCCAAGAACACATCAAAATAACCATCCATCATGACCAAGTAGACTTCACCCCAGGAATGCAGGGATGGTTTAATATAAGCAAATACATCAATGTAATCCACTGTATAAACAAACTCAAAGACAAAATCACCTGATTATCTCTTTAGATGCTGAGAAATCATTTGATAATATCCAACACCCCTTCATGATAAAAGTCAGGGAAAGATCAGGAATTCAAGGCCCATACATAAACATAATAAATGGAATGTACAGCAAACCAGTAGCCAACATTAAAGTAAATGGAGAGAAACTGGAATCAATTTCACTAAAATCAGAGACTAGACAAGGCTGCCCACTTTCTCCCTACCTGTTCAATATAGTACTTGAAGTCCTAGCCAAAGCAATTCCACAATAAAAGGAGATCAAGGGGATAAAAATTGGAAAGGAAGAAGTCAAAGTATCACTGTTTGTAGATGATATGATAGTATATGTAAGTGACCCTAAAAGTTCCACCAGAGAACTCCTAAACCTTATAAACAGCTTCAGTGAAGTAGCTGGATGTAAAATTAACTCAAACAAACCAGTGGCCTTTTTCTACAAAAAGAATAAACAGGATGAGAAAGAAATTAGGGAAACAACACCCTTCACAATAGTCACAGATAATATGAACTATTTTGGTGTGACTCTAACTAAGGAAGTAAAAGATCTGTATGACAAGAATTTCAAGTCTCTGAAGAAAGAAATTGAAGATCTCAGAAGATGGAAAAATCTCTAATGCTCATGGATTGGCAAGATTAATATAGTAAAAATAGCTATCCTGCAGAAAGCAATCTACAAATTCAGTGCAATCCCCATCAAAATTCAACTCAATTCCTCATTGAGTTAGAAAGGGCAATTTGCAAATTCATCTGGAATAGCAAAATATCTAGGATAGCAAAAACTATGCTCAACAATAAAAGAACCTCTGGGAGAATCAACATGCCTGACCTCAAGCATTTCTATAGAGCAATTGTGATAAAAACTGCATGGTACTGGTACAGGAACAGACAGGTATATCAATGGAATAGAATTAAGACCCAGATAGGAACCCACACACCTATGGTCACTTGATTTTTGACAAGGGAGCTAAAATCATCCAGTGGAAAAAAGACAGCATTTTCAACAAATGGTGCTGGCACAACTGTTGGTTATCATGTAGAAGAATGAGAATTGATCCATTCTTATCTTCTTTGTACAAAGGTCAAGTCTAAGTGGATCAAAGAACTCCACATAAAATTACAGACACTGAAATTTATAGAGGAATAAGTGGGGAAAACCATCTAAGATATAGGCACAGGGCAAAAACTCCTAAACAGAACAGCAATGGCCTGTGCTGTAAGATCAAGAATCCATAAGTGGGACCTCATAAAATTACAAAGATTCTGTAGGGCAAAATATACTTTCAATAAGATAAAAAGGCCACCAACAGATTGGGAAAGAATTTTTACCAATCATAAATCTGATAGGGAACTAAAATCCAATATATACAAATAGCACAAGAAGCTGGGGTACAGAACGAAACAAAGAATTCTCAACTGAGGAATACTGAAGTGCTGAGAAGCACTTGAGAAACTTTTCAACATACTTAATCATCAGGGAAATGCAAATCAAAACAACCCTGAGATTCCACCTCACACCAGTCAGAATGGCTAAGATAAAAATTCATTTGACAGCAGATGATGACGAAGATGTGGAGAAAGAGGAACACTCCTCCATTGCTGGTGGGATTGCAAGCTGGTACAACTATTCTGGAAATTCATTTGGCGTTTCCTCAGAAAATTGGACATAGTACTACCTGAGAAGCCAGTTATATCACTCCTGGGCATATATCCAGAAAAATGTTCCAACTTGTAATAAGGACACATGTTCCACTATGTTCATAGCAGCCTTATTTATAATAGCCAGAAGCTGGAAAGAAACCAGATGTTTCTCAACAGAGGAATGGATAAAGAAAATGTGGTATATTTACACAGTGGAGTACTACTCAGCTATTAAAAACAGCGAATTTATGAAATTCTTGGGCAAATGAATGTATCTGGAGGATATCATCCTGAGTAAGATAACCCAATCACAAAAGAAGTCATTTGATATGCACTCATTGATAAGTGGATATAAGCCCAGAAACCTACAATACCCAAGAAACAACTCCCAAAACACAAGAAAATCAAGAAGGAAGGCCAATGTGTTGATACTTTGTTCCTCCCTAGAATAGGGAATAAAATATCCATAGAAGGAATTGCAGAGACAAAGTTTGGAGCTAAGATGAAAGGATGGACCATCCAGAGACTGTCCCACTAGGGTTCCATCCCATAATCAGCCACCAAACACAGACACTATTGCATAAGCCAGCTTGATTTTGCTGAAGGGACCCTGATATAGCTGTCTCCTGTGAGGCTATGTCAGTGCCTGGTAAATACAGAAGTAGATGCTCACAGTAATTTTTAGGATAGAACACAGGGCCCCCATTATAGGATCTAGAGAATGTACCCAAGAGCTGAAGGGGTCTTCAACCCTATAAGTGGAACAACAATGTTAACTTATCAGTACCCCCAGAGCTCCTGTCTCTAGCTGCATATGTAGTAGAAGATGGCCTAGTCAGCTATCATTGGGAAGAGATGCCCCTTGGTCTAGCAAACTTCATATGCCCCAGTACAGGGGAACGCCAGGGCCAAGAAGTAGGAGTGAGTGGATAGGGAAAGAGGGTAGGGGGAGGATATAGTGGACTTTGCGATAGCATTTGAAATGTTAATGAAGAAAATATCTAATAAAAAATGAATGAATGAACTCTCATGAGGATAAAAAAAAAAGAATTGAATTTTTTTCAAAAGTCACCATATTCTTTAATTGTCCCAACATTGTTCACAAGCCCAAAGGCTCTCTGAAATGAAAGTCAAGGTCCTAACCATGAATTTATATAATTTCAGAAAACAACTTACATTCTTCCAATTACAAAGACATAGACATTTCCATTCCAACAAAGAAGAATGAGACATAGCAAGGGAAGATTTGACCAAAGCAACACCGAAACCTAGCATGGAAAACACTGTACTATGATCAGCACCTGGGGTCTGTGATACTATCATCTGGGATCTAATAACCCTGAACAACTCCACCCCTCCAATTTTGTCACCTGTTATATATATATATATATATATATATACACACACACACACACACACACACACACACATACACACACACACATACACACACACACACACATACACACACACACACACACACACACACACACACACATATATATATATATATATATATATATATATATATATATATATATATATATATATATATATATATATATATATATTGCCTCACTCATGGAATGATTCTACTCCAGTTTTCCTTGGGAGGTGTTCCGCAATTCTGAAACTTCCAACAGCCTGGAATTCTACTTTGCAACTTGACCTTACAGAGCTTTAAACACTGCTGTAAGCCTCCATGACCTTGTAACTTGCATTTTTACAAGCAGGGGAAGCATGCAAGCTCTACTACCAGACTGAGATTCTTTCTGGCTCCTCTTACCTGTACGTCCGTTAACTACCCTGTAACTAGCCTTTCAACACACTTGGACTTTCAAAACTGGGAAATATGGTGTATATATGTGAAGGCGAGAGGACAACCTTATAGAGTTGGTTCTTCATTTCCACTGTGGTGCTCAGGTATTAAACTCTGGTTGTTAGATTTGCCCAGCAAGTGCCCTTCTTTTCTGAGACATTTTGCTGGCTTCAAAATTGTTTTTTTTTTTGTTTTTTTTGTTTTTTTTTTTTCAACTTTTATTAGATATTTTCTTCATTTACATTTCAAGTGTTATCCAGAAAGTTCCCTATATCCTCCCCCCTCCCGGCCCTGCTCCCCTACCCACCCTCTCCCACCCCTTGGCCCTGGCATTCCCCTGTATTGGGGCATATAAAGTCTGCATAACCAAGGGGCCTCTCTTCCCATTGATGGCCAACTAGGCCATCCTCTTCTATATATGCAGCTAGAGACATGAGCCCAGGGGGTACTAGTTAGTTCATGGTTATTCTTCCACCTATAGGGTTGAAGACCCCTTCAGCTCCTTGGGTACTTTCTCTAGCTTCTTTTTCCTTGGGAACCCTGTGTTCCATCTAGTAGCTGACCGTGAGCTTCCACCTCCATGTTTGCCAGGCATTGGTATATTTTCCCCTGAGACCGCTATATCCGGGCCCTTTCAACACCATCTTGCTGGCATATGCTATAGTGTCTATGTTTGGTGACTGATTGTGGGATGGATCCCTGGCAGCCGCAGTCGTTGGGTCCATCCTTTGGATTGAGCTGCACAAATGCTCCCTTTAACTATTGGCAATGAAAGCACTGCCTGCCTATCTATGTACCTCAAACTGTAAACCAGAATAAATCCCTCTTGTTAAGAATTTGGGGACATTAATGAAAAAAAAAAAAAAAAAAGAAAGTTAGTACTAAGAATAACATACTGTGATAACCTGACCATATGGTATGTAGGCTTTTGGAACTGGTCTTCAGAAGGAATGTGAAAGAATTGGATGCGAAGCTCTGTAGGTCATTTTGAGTGGCTTCTGGGAGACCAGCATGCCAATGAGCAGGTAGAAAGTGATCATTGTGCTCACGAGTTTTCAGAGAGGGGCAAGTACACTGTGGAGGGGTGAGCTAAAGGCTATTTGCATTTTCTTCTGAGAAACACACTGAGAATATCAGTGTATTCTGCCCATTCCTGAAAAAGTAAGTCCTAGAATGATTTGCAGTTTGTTTGGCAGTGGCAGTTTCAAGACAGAATTGTTTCAGCTGAGGCATGTTTACTACTCACTTTGCTTATTCAGATCCATAGCAGGAGAAAGCAGGAAGACTGGAAAATGTGCAGTTTGGGGAATAAAGGAGTGCACCAAGCAGAGTGCACAGAGAGCTTTCTATAATTAAGGAAATTAGTACCATTGTTTGCTAAGACAGAACATGGGCCCTGAGAGTAAAACCTATGAAAGTCTCCAACTAGTCAAAATAGAAATTGATTTGATAGAAGAGAAACTAAACTGAGACTGTGGCTGATGGAGTTTCTGCTATGTAAAAAGACTTCTGAGACATTTTTATCAATGTGGGGATAGTTGATGTTTAATCTAAGGCCTATCTTTATTTCTATATGTTCATCTTCACAAATTGGAGACTGTAAAATACTAAATAAACAAAACATGGATAGTAATTTTCGTTAACACAGTTAAGCTAATACAATATGTAATAATCTAATATATAACTAATATTGAATCATATCACTAGTGATCATTTTATATGTGGTCATAATTTTTTAGCAGACAATTAAAGCAGAGTCTCCTGAACATGGATACATACTTCAGAACACTAGAAATTACAACTGTTCATTCTTGAATTGGATTCATTCATTTTAGAAGAGCTAGGCTAATGTTTTTCATTAGATTGTTATATACCAGGAAATAAATGGAGAATTAATACACAACAAATAATTATCTCCAAACATATCTTCAAAGAAGACGATATGAAAATATAACTAAATTTGAGCAGCACTGTTTATGTATATCTTTTGTTCATTTTTTAAGTATGAGTTTTTCCAAGTGTTCATTATTTCTAAAGAAAGAAAAGGTGACACAGAAGCACAAACCTGTGAACCCAGGTCTTTGAAGGTGGGAGCCAGAAAATCAGCAGTTCAGGTGTTCAGGGCCAGTCTTTGCAACAGTGCTTATGTAATACATTGAAGCAAGCACATTTTTGAAACTATGATATTGATTAAATTAGACTTAAGTCATCTTAATTGTATTGGAAAGGTAATATTTCAGTTAGTGAGCTGAGAATCTATGGTTGTAAAGTTGGTTCACTTTGCAGGTGTGTGTGTGTGTGTGTGTGTGTGTCTGTGTGTGTGTGTGTTTGCGTTTTAATCATTTTAAGAGAATAGTCATTACTATTAACTTTTTTGTTTAGAGGCAAAAATCAGAGATCCATTTCATTATTGAGTTTTTGTCTCTTGATCTTTAAAGCCTAAAACGTCAGTAGTGCTGAGAGCAATTACCATACAGATATATAACGTCTCTTGTTGCTTCACTGAGCATAAAGGCCTTAAGAATAACCTTGGGGAAAATCTACTCACTTGCTGCAAAGTTAAGAATCAGTTATGCTCCTTGGATTCACAAATCAAACGGGGCTGACAGCAGAGAAATACAATTAACCTTTCCTGTAAAGCAAATATATAAATAGTCTATAAACAGCCTAATTAGATCAATACTTGATCACTTAAAGAAAGTATTCCAAAATAAACTTTCATTTTTATTACATAGTTTGAAGTTTCAAAATAAATTTAATTTGTATCTTTTTACAAAACTGATTTCAGGAAGAAGACAAAAGTATACTCTGGATCTGATTACACATGTTTGTTTTATATTGCATTGACAATAAATCATTCTAAAATTGCTATATGTGTGTGTATATATGTATATATATCTCCAGAATGTACTGTTTTATATTTTAATATAAATATTTTTGCATTTTAAGAGGATTTTTGAGGCTGTAATTTAATTAAAATAATTTTGCCTTCCTTGTCTTCCCTTAAAATTAATGTATGCTTCCCTGATTTCCTTTAAATTAATGGTTTCTTTTTCCTTTTATCAATTTTTATCATATGCATACATGTATTTATATATACATAATTATCTCTAAGCATATGCTGTTGAGTTCATACACTGGATCACCAACCAGGCAGCATACACCAGCTCATATGAGGCCCCCAACACACATACCGCAGAGGACTGCTGGGTCTGGGTTTTGTCAGAGAAGATGAATCTAAAAACTTCAAGAGACTGGAGGCCCCAGCAAGTGTGGCAGTCTGGTGGGGTAGGGGTTGGAAGCCTGGGGACATCCATTGAGAAAGAGTGGTGGGGAGGAGGTATGGGTGTTGAATAGTCAGAGGGTAGACCAGGAGGGGGATAAAATCTGGAGTGAAAAAAAAAAATTAAATAACATTAAAACAAAACAGAACAAAACAAAAGAAATGTAAATTACATGTAAAAAAGAGAATTCAGGTAGAATTCTAATATGCCTGCCTTTGTATATTACCTGGAATTTTTCCCTTGCTGCTTTCTTTTTTTTTTTTTTTTTTTTTTTTGGTTTTTCGAGACAGGGTTTCTCTGTGTAGCCCTGGCTGTCCTGGACTCACTTTGTAGACCAAGCTGGCCTCAAACTCAGAAATCTGCCTGCCTCTGCCTCCCAAGTGCTGGGATTAAAGACGTATGCCATCACGCCCGGATCCCTTGCTGCTTTTAATATTCCTTCCTTTTTCTCTAGATTTTGCTTTTTGATTATAATGTGGCAGGATGATTTTCTTTTCTGGTCCAGTCTCATTGGGGTTTTATAAGCTTTCAGTATGTTTATTGTCATTTGTTTCTTTAGGTTGGAAAAGTTGTTTTGTTTTGTTTTGTTTTGTTTGTTTGTTTGTTTGTTTGTTTTTCTATGATTTTGTTGAGAATATTTTCTGGGCATTAGAGTTGGGACTCTTCTTCTTCTTCTATGCCTATTATTCATAGGTTAGATCTTTTCATGGTTTCCTGAATGTTTTGTGTCAGGAAGTTTTTAGATTTAATACTTCCTTTGAGTGATGTATCAATTTCTTCTATTGTATCATCTCCACCTCAGATTCTCTCATCCACCTTCAGTATTCTGTTGTTCCTGTACCTTTCCCGAGGTTTTCCAGTTCCAGGATTTCCTCAGTTTGTGTTTTCTTTATTGCTTCTATTTCCACTTCCAGGCACTGCACAATTTTATTTATTTTATTCACCTGTTTAATTGTATTTTCTTGTATTTTGTTAAGGGATTTATTAACTACCTCATTAAAGGCCTCTATTGTCTTTATAAGAATGGATTTACCTTTAATCCCAGCACTCGGGAGGCAGAGGCAGGCAGATATCTGAGTTCGAGGCCAGCCTGGTCTACAAAGTGATTTAAATGTCTTGTGTTTTGGTAGTTTTAGGATATCCAGGGCTTGCTTTAGTGGGATACCTGTACTTAGGAGCTGTGTTATTGCCCTGGCTTTAGTTGATCGTCTTCTTTTGAGGACCCTTTAGCCATCTGGATAGTTTTGGTCCCTGGATGTTCTCATTGTAGTAGTTATTAAGCCAGAGGTGTACCTCCATGATCCTGGTATGGCAGACCTCTGATGGGTACCCTTGGGTTGTATGTTTCCAGACCTGTTAAGTCTTTGAAGTTCAGGAGCCTCAGGTCTGATGAAGGTGGTTGGAAAGGTGGAAGAAGAATGTAGGTTCCCCTCCGCTAGCAGCTTACCCAGACAGCTCAGCTGTCTCAGAAAGCAGGGAAAATGGGCGGGGGTAAGGGAAGCTAACCTGTATGGCTCAGACTCTACAGGATAGATGACAATGTGGGGAGGGGTGGCAGGAGAATGGAGTACTCCCTGGCATTGCAGGCTGCTCAGACCAGCTTGGCTTGGTTGAGACTGCCCAGTGAGTAGGGAAGATCAGTGGGGGAAGGGAAGCTAAGCTGTTTGGAAGTTTCAGGTCTGATGAAGGTGGGAGTGAAGAAGCTGGAGAAAGGAGGTCCCTCTGTTATAACAGGTTGGACAGGGCTGCTGACTTGCGGCTGACCTGTGTCAGACATTTAATGAAGCATTCATTCATAGATCTGAAATATATATTAAATAAATATGATTATATGAATATGGATAAAATGACTACAGTTTTATAGTAGTATCATTTTTTAATATTAAGGATTGTTATACATTTATAGTTAAGATAAAAATATACTTATGGAACTTATAAATACTTGAATATATAATATTTGAAATAAATCTTTTTAAATTTTATTTTATTTTTAATTGATTATTTACACTCAATATTCCATTCCCCGCCTCCCCATTGGCCCTCTGACTGTTCCTTATCCCACATATCCTCCCCACTCCACCTCACCCCATCTCCAAGTGGATGCCCCGACTCCCCTCCCCACCTGACCTCCAAACTCCTTGGGGTAGAGGGCTTCCAGGGTCTGTATTCTTTCAGAGATAAATGAAATCTTAAAGTGTTGAAAATTATGACTGAAAAATAGAACAGCAAAAGCCATGAGCTAGTATGCTACATTAATTAGTAATTTTAATTATGCAAGAGAAAATTTCATTGCTGTCAACAGTGTGAACCTTCAAAGGCTGAATTTTTATTCTTACTGCTATTGGTAATACCACTGTAAAGATAATTTTCATTAATAAACTAACATAGAAATTAACAAGAAGTAGATAGCTGATTTCTATTATTAATGTGATTATTTTCTAACTATGCTATGTTAGGAATTCTTTGAATATAAATTGTTGGAATCATAAAAGTATGTATTACAAATGGCTAATGTCAAATAATGCACATCATTTACTTTGTGTCATTTACTTTTAGAGGAGCATTCATTCACAGACATGAAATATAACAGTTAAATTTTCAAATTAATATTAATTTCATCAGTTATTAAAAATGCATTCATTTAATTTCCCCTCATTCATTATTTATATAGTTCTTTGGAGTCCTGCATTCTATCAACATTCTAAAACTGAGCATATCTACACTTACTGTACAGTGTTGATTGCAACAGACATGTGACCTACATAAAAATATTTAAAACACTATAATGTTTTCATGCATTCACACTATTCTCACAAGGCAAGTCAATATTTTTTTAAAGCTAAAGTATATACCTCTAAGTTGATAACTTGAAAACTATAATAGAAATTAATAACCAATTTCATTATGTGCTCTTCATATTTCATTTGCCATTAGATGTTTTTAAAATAAAGATTGAACTTCCTTTTTTCTATAAGCTTTCCTGTCTTTTATGATTAGATTTTTGTTTCTTGACTTTTGACCTCCAGTTAATATTTCTTCCTTAGGACTGTCTGATCATCTAATTTGTAGTTTGCATTTTTAAGAGAGATGCTGAATCTGATAGGCCCACTCACAGGAATTGGCAGCCCATACTGATAAAGAAAATAAGTAAAAAAACAGTAAAAATCATAGAACAATTATTTAGTAACTGTGATCATTTTGACAATAGTGCTAACAGAATCCACAGACACCCAGCATAGCTTTTGAGAACTAATAAGATGCCTGGTTTAAATAGAGGAAAAGAGTCATGCATAATAGTGCAGCTCGGTTCTAAATCTGCTTCTATCCATCACTGTCATAGCTTTGGTCCTACAAAATGAGCTGAAGATATCCCTACTGCTTCATAGTACAGGCATATTTTTTTAATTGGATATTTTCTCTATATACATTTCACGTGTTATCTCCTTTCCTGATTTTCTGCCCCCCAGACACTCCCTATCCCATTCCCCCTCCTCCTGTTTCTATGGGGATTTGCCCCCATACACTCCTTCTTCCCTGCCAATCCCTCCACCCCTCATTCCCCTACAGTGGGGCATCAAGCCTTCATAGGACCAATGGCCTCTTCTCCCATTGATGCTCAACAAAGCCATCCTCTGCTACATATGCCGCTGTAGCCATGGGTCCCTCTATGGGTCACCTCCTTGGTGATTTAGACCGAGAGTTCTGGTTGGTTGATATGGTTGTTCTCCCTGAGGGGTTGTAAACCCCATTCAGATCCTTCAGTCCTTTATCTAACTCCACCATTCGGGACTCCATGATCATTCCAATGGTTGACTGAGGGCATCCACCTCTGTATATGTCAGGTTCTGGTGGAGCATCTCAGGAGGCAGCTATATCAGATTCCTGTCAGCATATACTTCTTAGTATCCACAGTAGTGGTATATGGTGTGGATCCTCTGGACAGTCTCTGGATGGCCTTTCCTTCAGTCTCTGCTCAACACTTTGTCTCCATATTTGCTCCCATGAGTATTTTGTTACCTCTTTAAAAGTACCAAAACACCCACTGTTCAGTCTTCCTTCTTCTTAAGCTTCATGTGACCTGTGAATTATATCTTTAGTATTCCGACCTTTTGGCCTATTATCTGTGGGTCTAGGTACCATAAGTTTTCCACGGAGACCTCTTTCCAGGCAGATGGGAAGGCCCCAGCGAAGGAAGTGAATGCAGGCAGGGAGAAGAAGCCTATGCTGCACTTTCCAGGTCCCTCAGTAACTATGAGCCTAGGTCAGTGAGAAGCCAACACACCAGTGAGGAATGCAGCAGGACCTGGGCATGGTTCTTCTGGAGAGAAGATCTCTTCCCAAGTGTTACAGCTCTTGGAACAAAAGGGTCAGACAAAGAAATAGTACTCCCATTCCTTTAATTTCCTGCATCACTCACCCTATCTACCATTCTGGCAGTAATTTAGAGTTTGACAGCAAGTCCCTCTCATTGGTTTCCCCTGAGAGTTTGGGGGAAACCTTATTTGCATGTGAGAGGGCTTGGAGCTATCCCTAAGTGGCAGATAGCTATGCCTCTATTGTGGGGGTTTTGGGGGGCTGTTACTCAGGCAGGAGCCAGGTTTAGGAGACATGAGAGAACTCCTTCAGTCCCATGTAAGTGAATTATCACCACAGAGTGCTGGGGTTCAAGATCTAGTCTCCACTGGAAACCAGGCTTTCATGGAAGATGGTATAGAAGAATTTTAAGAGCCAGAAGAATAGGGTATCTGCTTTGAAATAGTGTTTCCAAATTATAACAGGGAATCTACAATAAAGAAGCACAGCATTATTCTTCCCCAAACAAGACATGAAAAAAATAAGAATACCAGTTTAGAGATGGAAATGAAGGGAAGAATTTGCGTAGTGCTAAACATCTTGATCAACTGTTAAATGGTTACAGACAATTAAGGTCTGCTGAGACAGAGATGAAGAATCAGTCTTCCTTAATGATGAGCTCTCTGATAGGATTTTTAGTCTCCATTGGTTGGTCCTAAACACACATACACACACACGAACAGCACAGCACAATAATAGTTACAGGATAAGAGTATATTAATTTGAGAATATTAATTCAAGAGTGATCATGATTGACAATAAGTTATTTATATGAAGTTCTCACAAAAAAGGCCATTTTATTTATGTGTGCAGGAATGCGTACATGCACATTGATACACACACACACACACACACACACACACACACACACACACACAGAAGAAACACACACACCAATGTATAGTTTCTTTTGAGGCCCAAGCAGAGTTGTGAGATTTATCCCACATACTATTAAGAACATGAAGTATCTTCCATATACAATGGCATATTCACATTCCAAGAATGAAAAAATGGTGTATATGAACAAAAGACTTGACTGAAGCAAAACTAAATCCTAGCAAGGCATAGACAAATCCTGAAACTCATTCCTATCATCTGGTGCTATGAATGATATCATCTGAATTACAAAGTGCTTGTGTAGTCCCATCTCTCCAGCTCTGATTCTCCAGCACACCTTCCTCTCTCTAGTGCTGAATAATGCAGCTTTCCTCAGCAGACACACTTTAGTCATAGACTCTTACTTCTTAAGAATGCCATTGAAATTCGAAATTTACTTTTAAATGCACACAATAGCTTTTACACTCATCTTGCCTGGACTCTGATCATGACATACATTGTTTAACTTCAACTAAGAACTGTGGCACATGACACCATACTTACTTAATCTTTTATTTTCAAAATCAATGTCAGAAGGATTAAGCCATGAATTTCTTCAGCATCTATAATATGTACTCTGCCTCCCTTGGACTACAACTGAAGAAGCTTGCATGTATTGGCACTGGGGTAAATGTTTCCCCAGATGTTCTCCATCAATGTACTCAATAATAATCTAAGCTTCTGTTCCTCTTACAGTGAGTTTCCTTTATTATAAGAGGAAATCTTAAAAGATAGGAACTTGGGTGCTGAGCAACCTTGCAATGGTTCAATGCTTTTCTTTAATGGTACTAGTTAAAATATAAATAAATTACAGAGTATATTTTGGCCCCAGTTGATTCCTCTAAACAAAGCATCTAAATTGTCTTATAAGTTATTCTGAGACAAGTTTCATATTATTTCCTGTCTTCCTGCTTTTGCTTGCTGTTGATCTAATTAAGAGCAATGAGCATTAACCATGAATGGTGCTCTCAAATTATTCTATCATATTTAAATTCAGACGCAAAGTTCACATGACATGGGCAAAATTTATTCCTGCTACTAGGTTTCCTTGTCCAGCCTTGATATGAGGGCTTATGCCTAGTTTTATTGTGGCTTGTTATGCTATGTTTGTCACAGTGAGTCCTGCTCATTTGTAATAGGAGACAGAGAAGCAGTGGACCTGGGACAGAATGGAGGTATATGCAGGAGTCAGACTGGTAGGAGGGGAGGAGGAAGAAGAGGCTGTATTAAGGATGTATTGTATGAGAAAAGGATAAAGAAAAAGAAAACAAAAGAAATAATATATATATATATATATATATATATATATATATATATGACTAGCAAAATTACAAACTATGTCAACTATGTCCTCATTCCACTATAAAAGATTATGGCTAAATCTCTAAATCTCTGTTGTTGACATTCCACTCAGCATCCTCATCTTCCAGATTTGCACATAAAGGACTTATTAAGCATTGTCTTTATTTGGAGGACTTTTTGTATTCAAGAGCATGTTCCGGAGCAAGTTCAAAAGGTCCATTAATAACCTGGTCATAGTAAAAAAAAAAAAAAAAATCCCTGATGTTTGGTAGAAAGTTTCTGTATTATTTTTTCATTTCAATTACAAAATATCTGGTGAAATCCACTTAAGGGAGAAAAGGAATAGTCTCTCTCATGATTATTGGATACAGTTGTTTATGTAGACGTTCCAATGAAGCTGAAGCTTCTGGTTGTGTGATATGATGCAGACTTTGGTGGTATTTTGCTGAGGCAGACACAGGTGACGTTTTGCTGAACCAAGTCTGGTGGGAGGACATGTGCTCTTTGGAGGTTGTATAAATAGGACTTAATGAACAGGGAAGGCACTCTTTCATAGCTAGCCTTGAAACATTTCATTAGTCTCCCATCTTTGCTGATCTTCACTTCACTGGGAGAAGTTTCTCCTGGTGTCCCAGCTGGTTCTGGTCACTCCCTCTGATTCCTGCTGATTTGGCTGAGCCCTAGTTGGATCTTGCCACTGCTGATGATTTTTTGTTTAGTATTCTAACACAACTGAACTGGACTGCTGGTATTCTGACAACAGAAATTGGAATTGCCCCAAAGTACTTTGAAACAGGTTCATAGCCCCTTGTCCTACTTACTATCTTTTCTCCTCTACCCTTGGACAGTGGGCTAAGAAGGGGGCGGGGAACCAGGGGGGTTTGAGAACCCTTACTAAAGTAAGCCTTCAGCAAGCATAGATGCAAATGGCCACACTGCATACACAGTTTGTAATCAGACAGATGAATGTTGTTGGTCAGATCACTTTCTCCTTTTAATCCAGTTCATCCTCTCAGCTGCAAGAATGTTGCTACTCATATTTAACATTGGTATTCTCAGTGAATTAACCTAATCTACAAACTCCCTCACAGTCATATCCATAGGTTTGTCTCCTAGATAGTTCTAAATCTCAACTTGGCAATTAATATGACCCATGAGCATTGAAAGTATTAACTTTTATGTTCATGTGCTTTTTAATTGACAGCAAAAATACCTGTCAAGCTATCTGTTAGATATAGAAAAGTGATTAAGTTGTTTTCTTCTGCTCATAAAAACTAGGAACTGTGGTATGATGATATTATAACAAGTATTTCATAGTTGGAAGTCATGAACAAAATTATGCCAATCAGATTCCAGTAAGAATAGGACTATTATAAAATGATTTAATTAAAATTCCCCGAGAGTTTTATACAACAATAAGTCTCCCTTGAACTGTTTTGTGGTTACAAACTGCAAATACTTTAAAGACATGCTGTTCTGTTTGTTTGTTTGTTTGTTTGTTTGCATGTTTGTTTGCTTGTTTGTTGGCTTTTAATCCTGGATTCCCATTAGTGCAGAGTGCTGTGATAATGATTTTATTCTTATGTGGGAATTTGTCTCACCCTCTGAATGCTTGTCTTGAATTACCATCATACAGACATGCAGGGCCCACTGAGCTGACACTTTTGCTCACATATTTTTCCCCTTTAGAAGAGGGTTATTAAGCCATTAAATATTTCCTTATCATTGGAACTACAAAAATCTTCAGGACTCTGTAATCCCAGCACTTGGGAGGCAGAGGCAGGCAGATTTCTGAGTTAGAGGCCAGCCTAGTCTACAAAGTGAGTTCCAGGACAACCAGGACTATATGGAGAAACCCTGTCTCAAAAAAAAAAAAAAAAATCTTCATGTTTATGGCACTACGAGCAGCTGTCATCAAGCCAACAGGCAAAGTCTGGTAAGTCTCTTCTATTGAATGAACCATGGAAGCTAACTATTTAGTACCCTTCCTTTATGACCAGGAAGCTTGTGGTATTATTTCTCTATTGTCAGTTTTACCCAGAACTCCTGTAGAAGAAATCATTATTGGAGCTGAAAGGGTCATGGAAGCCCTTAGGCATCCTTGGATCTCTGCAAAGACATCATTAACTCCTATAATCTGGCACTTTGGCTGTTTGTCAAGCCAGCTCATACTGTTTGAGAGTTTGGTGTAATGTCTCAGGCATTTCCTATTCTCATTAGAGTATGTCCATTGATTCCTCCCTAAGGTACTTCTGCCCTGTTTGGGTTGGGACTTTGGTTCGAGATTTCTAACCCTGGTCATTTTTCAATAACACTGGAGGCTTGTTCAGCCATTCTAATTTTCTCAGTAATCTCAGAATTTACAGACTATTTTCATCAACTGAGGACTCATATTCACAAAATACCTTAATTTTATATTATTTCCAACAAATATCTAAGGCAGACTTTCCATTAAAGGTTGTTTTGATTATCCAATGGATTTCAGGACTTTTGCCTCAAAGCTGGTGCACTGTTTGTAAGTTTGGTATATGATTTCTAAGCAAGCAAAATTGTTTTAATTATCTGATTTTGAAAGTAGTATCCAATTTAGCTTCATGGCTTACGGAGCCCCTTTAGGGGTTTTGCCAGGATAGATTTATAGTATCAGGACAATAAATTTATTGTCAGAGTTTGGAGTTCCATTTATTTTCCCCTTACTAATGGGTCATTTGGATATGAAATGTTAGAGTCTAAGTTACTTAAATATCTGAGATTCCTCTTTATTGATTCTCATATATTGTCAATATTTATTTAGTAAAGTTTCTCATACTCCTGAAAAAGAAGCAACAACAAAACTGATAAAAACAAACAAACAAACAAACCAAGTAAGCAAACAAACAAACAACCCTCTGCTATCACTCACAACAAATAAGAATAGAGTTTTCAAATTTAACAGGTCAGAAGTAGAAAATGTGATATGCATAATTCTATCCCATCAGTTTGACTTGGGAATTTAGCCATTCTGCTAACCATCTCAATGATAATCTATTTTACTTGCATAAAAATTCTTGCCAAAGTTGTACCTTGAGGTGTCTTAGGAGAGACCAATTAAGAGTTACCAACATGTTAAAGATATATATCTCCTAATTATCCCACCATATCCTTGAATGAAGCATGACCAACTGACCTCCATCAAAATTACATGCATAACTTTAGGGTGTAAACAACTTGGTAACTTTATGTTCATCCCTCGAATACAATAATTAGCTGCTGGGGGCAACTGATTATATGTGCACCATGATCTTCTTTAGTAAAACTTATTATTATACATTATTATAAAGAAGTGAACATAATCTACAGAAAGTATTCAAAAATATGTTAGGACAATGGTAGCACAAAGCTTGTGGAAGCAAACAAATAATATCTAAGATGACTTAAGGCTCACTCCATAAGATGGACTCTATACTTGATACATCCTGGATGACCAATAATGAGAGACTAAGAAGCTGAAATAACTAGGACAAAATTAAATAGAACTAGTTTTTTTTTTTTTTTTAAGTGTGATGTCTCTTAATGATATTCTTCTATACTCACATATCAGTGCTAAATCAACCATCATCAAAGAAGCTTCCATGTGCAAGAGAATGTATGAAAGCAGAGACCCAAAGCCAGACTGTATGTAGATAGGGAGAGGCCTAGAACACACAGCCCTAATGGAATATCTCCAAAAATTCCTTTCTTCAGAGGGAGGGACCCTAGATGAAATGCCTTACAGTGGGGAGAGGGAACTTGGAGAGCCCACCTCCAGTAGAAAGGCAGGAAGGACATCAAGTGAGGGATGAGGCTGCTATCCCACAGTCAAAACTCTAACCCATAATTTTTCCTGTCTGAAAGAATTACAGGGATAGAAATGGTGAGGAGCCTGAGGAAAAGAAGGTCCAGTCACATGCCCAACAGTGGGGAGATGGAACTAGGAGAGCCCATCTCCAGTAGAAAGACAGGGCATCAAGTAGAGGGATAGGGTTGCTATCCCATAGTCAAAGATTCTGATTCAGAATTGTTCCTGTCTGAAATAACTGCAGGGAAAAAAATGGAGAAAAGCCTGAGGGAAAGGAGGTCTAGTGACAGGCCCAAATTGGGATCCAGTTCAAGGGGAGGTTCCAAGGCCTTTCACTATTATCGATGCTATGGTGTGCTTACAGACAGGAGCCTAGCATAGCTTCCCTCTGAAGGGCCCAAGTAAGCATGCTTTGTACCCATTTGGAATGGAGAAGAAAGCAATCACAAGTTGGGAGGGAAAGTGGATAGGGTGGGGCATGAGAGGGGAACCTGATATGGAATTGGGTGAGGGAAAAGGACTGAAGTCATGAGGAACAGCAGAGAGAATGGAAATGAGCAACATCCAGAGGTAGGAGGTTTGGGGGAACCTCTAGAATGCACCAGAGACTAGGGAGGTGAGAGACTCTCAGGACTCAAAGGGAGGGACCTTAGATGTAATGCCAAATAGTATGGAGAGGTAATTTATAGAGTCCACCTTCAGCAGAAAGACTGAGCATCAAGTGAGGGAGTGGGTTGCCATTCCATAGTCACATCTCTGACCCATAGTTGTTCCTGTCTGAATTAACTATAGGAATGGAAATGTAGAGGAGCCTGAGGAAAAGAAGGTCCATCAACAGCCCCAAAGTGGGATCCAGCTCAAGGGGAGGCCCCACTATTTCTGAGACTATGGTGCACTGACAAAAAGGGACATACCATGACTGCCCTCCAAAAGATTCAAAAAGCAGCTGAAAGAGTCAGATGCAGATATTTGAACCCAATCAATGGACAGAAGCTGCCAAGCCCTGTGGTTGAATTTGGGAAAGACTGGAAGAAGATGGGGAGGAGGATGATCCTGTGGTAGAACCAGTAGTCTCAGTTAACTGGACCCTGGAGGTCTCTACAACACTGGACACAAATGAGGTAGCATACACCAGCTAATATGAGGCCCCCAACACATATACAGCAGAGGACTATTAGGTCTGGGTTCAGTCAGAGAAGATGACCTAACCCTCAAGAAAATGGAGTTCCTTGGGAGTATAAAAGTCAGATTGGGTAAGTGGTGTGTGGTGTCGTGTGCCGTCCCCATCCAGCGGGAATAAGACAGAAGACAAACAGGTTTCTTCCCCAACGGTTTACTCAGGAACTTGATGCACTTACAGCTTAGCAGAGCATGATGGCAAATGGAAAATGGCCCCACCGCGAGCAGCCTATTTATACCCTGTCCTGGCCAATCACCGAGCTGCCCCGTGGCTCGAGCTCAGACACCAGGTGATCTCGGGCTGCCCCATGGCTCTCGCTCAGGCACAAGATCAAACCACAGCTGACACTGCCTAATGCCAATTAAGAGTTGTTTATGCCAGTACAGCTGAGTCTGAGTCGGTCGATGCCTTCTTTAAGGAGTGGCTGAATGGCTCCCTACAGTGTGGTGTGGACATCTTTGTGTAGACAGGGGGTTGGTGAAAAGGTTGGGAGGTGGAACAGTGGGAGAGTGTACAGAGCAGAGGAATAAAATCTGGAGTGTAAAAATATAAATAAAAGCCAATTAAAAAAGAGAGAGAGAGAAATCTGCTGAAGAAGTTGGAATAATCCCAGATATAAACTAATGCAATTTAAAAGAAAGAAAATAGGCCGGATGTGGTGGCACACGCCTTTAATCCCAGCATTCTGGAGGCAGAGTCAGGTGAATTTCTGAGTTTAAGGCCAGCCTGGTTTACAAAGTGAGTTCCAGGACAGCCAGGGCTCTACAGAGAAACCCTGTCTCGAAAAACAAAAAACAAAAAAACAAAAACAAAAAAACAAAAAAAAACAAAAAAAAACAAAAAAAGAAAGAAAGAAAATAAAAGATAGAAGCAAAGATTTTATGGTTAAAAAATAATTTTAAACAGTAAGTTTAGAACAGAAAGAAAAAGATTTAATATCTGAATATGTTTTATTATATATCTATATTTGTCATCATTAATTAGGAATTAACCATGAGTTTTACCTATATTTCAGGAGATTTCTGCACATACACTCACACACACACACACACACACACACACACACACA
>LR750838.1:0-240277 GCA_902729485.2 Mus minutoides | reverse complement strand
GCAAAGATTTTATGGTTAAAAAATAATTTTAAACAGTAAGTTTAGAACAGAAAGAAAAAGATTTAATATCTGAATATGTTTTATTATATATCTATATTTGTCATCATTAATTAGGAATTAACCATGAGTTTTACCTATATTTCAGGAGATTTCTGCACATACACTCACACACACACACACACACACACACACACACACATCTTCTTAAATAAACTGTAGCATAAGCTTTGACCAGCAAAAAGCAAGGCTATAGGAGAGAGTTATGTCATCAAACACCACTTCTCCTGCCTTTGAGTCTGTCCTAAAACAGGCAGGACCAATATGAGAGTATCAAGTGAGTTATAAATTTAGTATAGTCCCATTTTGAATTTGACCCTACTTCTCTTCCAAAGACAACTTCATCTTCACTTTCTGTCTCCAGGTTTGTATCTGTCAGTGAAGTAAAACTTTGTTTGAAAAAAAAAAAAGAGAGCAAAGGTTGGGAACCAGGACAGTTAATTGTTTTCTTAGGAATGTTAGGAGCAGTGGTGAGCCTTTAAGATAGCATCAAATGGAAGCCTAGCATTCTGCAGCTGTGGGCTGGGCTGACTGCCAACATTCAGGTCTAGAAACTAAAAATGAGGGTGACAGACTGTAAATGAAACACATTTTCATGCTCAGTGCTCAACCCTCTAAAATTTAGAACTACTCTTCAGGACTGGTGGTTCACTTAAACAGAATGACAATGGTGGAACGCATCTAGTGCCTTGGTGGTAAACAGTTTTTATTTGCAAGCAGAAACACAGAGATAAAATCATTAAAGTATTTGAGAATTTCCCTCCTCTGTTAATTGTATTATCTCATGATCAATACCCAGGACAGCTTCACATAAGTAAGAGCAAACAAATGTGATCACTGTGCCACAAGACTTACAACATTAAATGAAACGTAAGTTCTGCATATTATTTAGCATCAAAATTGAATTTGTATTTGTGAGCACGAATCTGTGTGATGTCGAAGTGGAGCCATGTATGTGCCATCAGGTCACAAGGAAAGGATTTGGTATTTTTTTCAAGCATGATTTAAATTCTATGTCATGACCAATACAGGGACTGTTAGCTAGTCCACTGTTTTCTCTTTCATACTGAAGCAATGCAATCATTGTAAGCAACGTAAACAATGAAACTTTGTTACTTACGACAGAAGATTCCACAGAAATGGCCCTTGAGGAAGCATCTATACTGCAATGGGAAAGTTTGCCAAAACAATGTACTAGAGAAAGCTGCAAGAAGGCCTTTAAGAGACATATTCAAATGTGTTTGTATCAGCATACCCAGAGCTGAGCTGTAGTTAAGTGGTGCACAAGAAAACACAGTAGATGTTTTTCCAAGTTCTTTCCTATGTGACTTTTATGACAATACTAAAAGATATACAGGATGCTTAAAATGATAAAGATACAGATATAAAAGGAAAAGAACAAGTGACATGATGGAAAACAAAATGCTACTCTTATATTCTGCTACAAAGGAAAACTTGATGCAGATATCCAGGAGAAAGTAGTAGAGCCTCTGGAACTGTATCTTACATTATTACCAGGAAGCCCCATAAGGATGTAAAGGTGTTGACTGAAGAAAAACATTTGCAACCAAATTCTCACTTCATATGCAATCCAAGCAAGAAAATGAGGCTCATAAAAATTTGCCACTCTGGGTTGTTTTGATTTGCATTTTCCTCAATGACTAAAGACATTGAATATATCTTTAGGTGCTTCTTGGACATTCTATATTCCTCAGGTGAGAATTCCTTGTTTACTTCTGTATGCCATTTTCAATAGGGTTATTTGGTTTTCTGGAGTCTAATTTCTAGAGTTCATTGTATATATTGGATATTAGCCCTCTATCAGATGTGGGTTTGGTAAAGATCTTTTCCCAATCTGTTAGTGGCCATTTTGTCCTATTGACAGTTTTCTTTACCATATAGAAGCTTTGCAATTTGGTTAGGTCCAATTTGTCTATTGTTGATCTTAGAGCATAAGCTACTGATGTTCTGTTCAGAAAAAATTCCACTGTGCCCATGTGTTGGAGGCTCTTCCCCACTTTCTCTTTGATCAGTTTCAGTGTATCTGGTTTTATGTGGAGGTCCTTGATTCACCTGGACTTGAGCTTTCTACAAGGAGATAAGAATGGGTCAATTTACATTCTTCTACATGCTAATTTCGAGTTGAGCCAGCACCATTTGCTGAAAAGCTGTCTTTTTTTCATTGAATGGTTTTAGATCCTTTGTCAAAGTTCAAGTAACCATAGGTATGTGGGTTCATTTCTGGATCTTCAATTCTATTCCACTGATCTACCTGCCTGTCATTGTGCCAGTACCATGCAGTTTTTATCATTATTTCTCTGTAATACAGCCTGAGGTCAGGGTGATTCCCCCAGAGTTCTTTTATTGTTGAGAACAGTTTTGGCAGATAGTTTCCACCTCACACCAGTCAGAATGGCTAAGATCAAAAATTCAGGTGACAGCAGATGGTATGGAGGATGTGGAGAAAGAGGATCACTCCTCCATTCTTGGTGGGATTGCAAGCTGGTATAGCAACACTGGAAATCAGCCTGGAGGTTCCTCAGAAAATATGACATAGTACTACCTGAGGACCCAGCTATATTCACCCAGCTAGTGAATATACTCAAAAGATGCTCAAACATATAACAAAGACACTAGCTCCACTATGTTTATAACAGCCTTTTTGTAATAGCCAGAAGCTGTAAAGAACCCAGATGTCCTTCAATAGAGGAATAGATACAGAAAATATGATACATTTACACAATGGAATACTACTTAGCTATTTAAAACAATGACTTCATGAAATTCTTAGGCAAATGGATGAAACTAGAAATTAACCTCCTGAGTGAGATAACCCTGTCACAAAAGAACATACATGGCATGCACATACTGATAAATGGATATTAGCCCAAAGGTTTGGAATGCCCAAGATACAATTTACATATCACATGATGCTCAAGAAGAAGAAAGACCAAAGTGTGGATACTTCAGTCCTTTGAAGGGGAACAAAATACTCACAAGAGGAAGTACAGAGACAAGGTCTGGAACAGAGACTGGAGGAAAGGTCATCCAGAGACTGCCCCATCTGGGAATCCATCCCATATACATACACCAAACTTAGATACTATTACTGATGCCAAGAAGTACTTGCTGACAGGAACCTGATATAGCTGTCTCCTGAGAGGCTTGGCTAGAGCCTAACAAATACAGAGGTGGATGCTCACAGTCAACCATTGGCTTGAGCATGTGGTCCACAATGTAGAAGTTAGAGAAAGGACTGAAGGAGTTGAAAGGGTTTACAACCCCATATTAAGAACAATATCAACTAAGGAAACCCAAGAGATTCCAGGGACTAAACCACCAACCAAACAATAGAGTGACCCATGTCTCCAGTCACATATATAGCAGAGGATGGCCTTGTTCGGCATCAATGGGAGCAGAGGCCCGTGGTCCTGAGAGGGCTTACTGCCCCAGTGTAGAGGAATGTCAGGGCAGGGTGGAAGGAGTGGGTAGGTGTGGAAGCATCCTCATGGAAGCAGGAGGAAGGGGGATGGTATTGAGTTTTCCAGAGGAGGAACCAGGAATGTGGATAACATTTTAATGTAAGTAAGTAAAATATCTAATAATAAATAAAGTTTAAAAAAATAAAAAAAAATTGCCTCATGGAAAATTGACTATATTTAAATAGTATATATTTCATATCTTATTTTTAAGTGCATGTGTGATTTGCCTGAATGTGTTTTAGAACACTACATGTGCATGTGGACCACAGAGGCCATAAAAGGGCACTGGATTCTTGAACTTTCAGTCATAGTTGGTTATCAGTCACTATGTGGGTGATGGAAGTCTAACCTAGGTCTCTGAAAGAGGAGTTTTGTCTTAAATGCACAGTCATTTATTCAGCTACTCAGTTTTGGAAAGAGGATACAGTTTTAAGTCTTTTTTTTTTTTTTTCTCAAGACAGAGTTTCTCTGTATAGCCCTGGCTGTCCTGGAACTCACTCTGTAGACCAGGCTGGCCTGGAACTCAGAAATCCACCTGACTCTGCCTCCCAAGTGCTAGGATTAAAGATGTGCACCACCACTACCCAGCTCACAGTTTTAAGTTTTAAGTATAAAATCATTTATAATTTGATACATATATTGTATAAAATATAGCATCAATATTTATTTAAATACTGGCAATGAATTTAAATTATAATAGAGAAGCTCATACCTAGGATGTAATATGTGATCAAACTTCCAAGTCTTCAACATGAACAAATAACTGCAAGTATATATTTGTATAATAATGGCTTCTCTTAAATATGTACAGGTCTACCCATGTCCTCTGCATATATGCAATAACCCCCAGCTCGGCATTTTTATGTGACTCCTGAGCATGTGAAGGAGAGGGACTCCGACTCCTGTGTCTTTTCTTGAGACACTTTTTTTGATTGTTGGTTTGACTTGTCCAAATTCAGTGTGATGTTTCTCCTTTTATCTTATATATTATTTAGTTATTTTTTTAGAAATAATGAATGAAGGAATGAATGAAAATGAATACTTAGCATAGATATGTTTTGTTGCCATCTCTTAGAAGCTTCTTCTCTTCTAATAAGAGATAGATCTGCATAAAAAAATTATTGTGGGGGACTGAGAGGAACAGAGAGAGGGGAAACTGTAAACATGATATATTATATGAGAAAATAATCTACTTTCCATAAAATGGTAGGAGTGACATGGGAACCAAGGAAAATACAGTCTTGATCTTACGTGATTCACTTTGTGAAAACAAATGCCATGGATCAAATAGTTTATTATATGTAATATTGGTGCTTCAAATTACATCTTTGGACTAAAATGTGTCTTTCTATTCAAGTTGAATGAATTATTTTTGAATTTCTGGCAAAGGCCTCTGTGTATATTGACAAAATATTTACCACTCAATGAGGAGCCTATCAATTCTTTCTGGCTTACATGCTGCAATAATGGCTACCCTCATTAGGAATTGTAGTGAAATGCACTGTGCCCATAAGTTTTATGGATAATATGGATGTTACTGAGATCTATCCTGACATCATATTGTATTCCTTCTTTTCACCATCTTCTGCTGAACAATAGCCACAAATATTTAAACATGTATTTGACTCTATAAATTATTACCTCCTCAGTTATCATGACAAATTTTATTATATTGTATCTGTCTTTTGGGAGTTTGAATAGCAAAAACTATAATTTTTTTTCTTCTTGTCTCTTTTAGAAATTGTATTCCATATACAATCGAATTGGAGTGATTTTGATATTGAGTATTGTTTATGTTTATGTGTTATGACATTTCAACAATTTCAGAAAATATCTACAATGACTTGTTTCATTTTGTTCATTAAATCCTGGGACACCATCTCACAACATTTATATCCCAGTAACCTTAAATTCTAACAACTTCACAAACTCTAAATTCCTTATTACTGAATAACTGTGGGACTTGTAATTAATTTTTTATTTCTTCCCAGAATCCTCATTACTCCCCATGATGATTGACCAGCTGACTACATGGTGAATACAACATTTCATATGAATGATTTCCTTCATCTATAGCATTTTCACCTTGAATTGATACTTGATATGTGCTAGAAGTTTAAGTCCTACTAATATAAATATCAAACTGGGACCTTGCCTGATAAATCTATATTAAATAAAATCTTTTATCATAGTTAAAAAAAGAAAGAAAATAGTGTAACTTATTACATCAGTTATTTGTTATTATGTTGATAGATGTTGTTTTGCTCTGAGGGACCTTATGGGTCTATTAATATTTCACTGCATTCACTTTTTGCTAAGCACAGTTGTATTCTTTTAGAAAAAAAAAATCTTGTGGTGATAAATTGTCCCACTGCTTTAGTTTCCTCAGAGACTCAGGTCAGAGAAACATGTTCCAACATGAAATTCAAAATCATCACAATTACAAATATCAAAATCTATATTTAATCACAAATGAAGAAGCTATGCTAAAATGTTTTTGTTGTTTAAGTCAATTTAAAATAAGATAGTACACATTAGGGCAAGATGTTAATTTTCATACTCCATACATAGTTTACATATATGTAACTGTTGTTTCCCCTATTAATTATTAATGCTTTGAAAATAAACACAGTGCTAGGCATGAGGTATGCTTGTAATCTCAGCACTGGAAGGCAAAGACAGTATGATCCAGCCATTTTAACTTATTTGTTGATACTTAGACTAATAATGACCCTGTCTCATGAGAATTGGAAGGTATTTCTCAGGATGATAACAGAAATGGTCCTTTGGCTGTGTCCATGGACATTTGCTTACCAACACAACCATTCTTCAAATATATACACCCATTAACATACACATAAAAATAATCTCAATATAAAAAAATCCTCAAAGAAAGCTTGCACAATGTATCTGCTGAACCTTGAGCAGCAATAAGAAAGTCTCATATCTTCTTAAATTTCCTTCTGTCTGCCATATCAGGGAAAAATTTACATGTCAAAATATTTTCAACTTTTTTATCTCTAGACATTAGAAAAATATTACAGTGTTCATCTAGATTCTTCTCATTGTTTTTAAGGATAGTTCTCAAATTTATTGACCTCTTGTAAAATACATATACATTAAAACTCATATGCTGTATATATTTAATACATTAAAATATACACATACAAGTTATAGCTTGATTCTACACAAATTAAGAATGGAAATGTCTTGTCACATTTCAACTGAGATCATATTGTCAGGTGCTACTTTTCCAGATATGGAGACTTGCAAGGTGTTCATTTAAATTTAAGAAACTGGGTAACAGATGCTAAGGTAAATGGAGCACAACAAGACTATAATTTTTGGACAAAAAGTAAACACAATGCTTCCAAAATATGGCCTCTTGGCAAGCTTTTAACATGAAAAGGTTTAATTTGTTATCCCACAGTAGTTTAAAGAGTTACTATTAAATTTGTATTCTAAAGTATCAATGGAAGTTAAAAATTTCTGGGGACATATAATTTAAAACATTGTTAGACAATGAATACTGATGGCAAGTGCTACAAACCAGGGAAAGATATTACATCTTGCCAAAACTTTAACATGAAGAGAAATAAAAAGGCTTCATTGTTTAGCCATCACTAAAAGTTTTGAAGCCAAGATAAGACTGGCTTTCATCCCAGATAAACATAAATGAAATTGAAAGAGTTACACACATAGGTAACTGCTCGCCAATGGGCTTGTATGCAATATTAGTCACATGGGGAAAACACAATTGTGCCTACTGGGATAAAAAATTATTCCAACCAATATGTGTATTCTCTAAAACTATGAATTATAAAAAAAATGGAAGAAGTTCAATTCATTCTCTGAGGAAACATAATTATTCTCAATTATAGTTTCAAATTCATTTCCAATGGACTACTTATATTTGAAAAGAAAGGGATAAACTAGATTAAATGTTTCTATAATATTCTGTTAAGTTTTAAAATTTCCAAATAAAGTAAATCATCACTGCTCTAAAATGTTCTTAATTTACTAATTTTGTTTCTAAACTATCCCTGTTTTTTTTTAATAGTCTTCAAAGTGTTAATTGATTTTATTGTAGTAAGTTTTCAGAATCACATGAAATAGGGCCATTTTTTGCTAGTGTCATGAGCTATGGGAGATGAACCCATCATTGCAATTATCCTTTAAGTTTTATTTGGAAATATGAGATGCTCAGATATGAGTACCTTAAATGGAGAAATAATCCAACAATTTTTTTGAATCCCATCACAGAAAATATTTGCATTTATAAGTACAAATAAGACAAGTAGTAAGTCATCGTTAAATATCATTTGAATTTAATATAATTATTAAAATGGTGTTGAATATTTGCAAAGAATTAGATGCTTTACAAAACATTCACAGTCATAAAAAGACAATGTGCTGGTTGTCAAAGTACTAATAACGTTGTAAGTGAGTCAAATATTGGTCACTTCAATACATTGTAAATTCTAAGATAGGGAAATAACATGTTATTATTATCTAAAAATCATATTTTAAATAAAAATTGGTGGGTCAGTAAATTATCTCATACTTAATTGAGAACTAAATGAAAGCAAGTGATAAAACAGTTCAACTAACTGAATTGGAAAATTAATTTATGAAGACATTCATGCTATGTGAAAATATGACAAAATATTTTGATAACTTTTCACACTGGAAAAGGTATGTTTTAATTGCTTACATGCATTTTCTCCATTGAATTCCCAAGAAAAACAAGTGTAGGGACAATTATAACATCAGACTTAATTTTTGGGTTGTGTATTTAGCTTCTAAAATTATGATAAAAGAAAATTATCTTAGTTATTTAGTTAACTATCCTAAAAATATGTTATATGGATCAGTAATGTGCTTTTTGATAAGGCTCACTCATTGCTAGTTTCTTCTCTGTTGAAACACATTGATGTGCTTCAGTGTGAAGGTTAAATGATAATACTGGACTCAGTCCAACAAAAGTTCATAAAGTATAAAGAAAAGTAAGAATAATCACTCCCCAGAAAAAATAATTAAAATGCTGAGAAAATTTAAAATAATAAAATTTGAAATTAAGTGTTGATATTATAACAGAATACCATAGAGCTTAGAAAGGCATTTGTGCCTAGAAATAGTGGCACACGGCTTTAATCCCAGCGCTTGGGAGGCAGAAGCAGTTGGATTTCTGAGTTCAAGGCCAGCCTGGTCTACAGAGTGAGTTCCAGGACAGCCAGGGCTACACAGAGAAATTCTGTCTCGAGAAAAAAAAAAAAAAAAAAAAAAAAAAAAAAAAAAAAAAAAAAAAAAAAAAAAAAAAAAAAAAAAAAAAAAAAAAAAAAAAAGAAAAAAAAAGAAAAAAGAAAAAAAAAAGAAAAAAGAAAAAAGAAAGGTATTTGTATTACATTAAAATGTGTTTAAACAAAATAAACAAAATATAAAAACTGAAAGAGATTGACAAATTCATAGATATTCAATTAACAAAATTTAAATAAGAAATATCTAAACAACTTAAATAGACTCATTTCAATTGAAGAAACTAGAGTAATAATCCAAGTTTCACCACAAAAGGGGTACAAGGACTAGCTAGATTCACACACACACACACACACACACACACACACACACACACACACAAAGTAAATAAATAAATAAATAAATAAATAAATAAATAAATTCTATCGAAACATTAATGAAGAGCTAACATCTGTACTCAAAATATTCCATGAAGTAGCTTTACTTCCTAACTATCACAACCTCATCATACCTCTGGTTTCAACCATCTCAGCCATGACAGATCACCAAATCTGCTTTAAAATTTGAAATCACAATTAAGCTTTTACTTCTCAAGCTTGATATAAAGTTCACAAAGAGGAGAAGGTGGGCACACTAATTACCTAATCACATAAAGCCAATATTATCCAGATATAATAGGAGGAGCAGGAGGGAACAACAGTGGTATGTTTATATTCTGTATGATAAGGACAGTATTGTACTCTGTATGTTAAAAGGAATCTACATTTAAAAGTTAATAGCTGGAAGAATAACCATGAACTAACTAGTACCCTCTGAGCTCATGTCTCTAGCTGCATATATAGAAGAGGATGGCTTAGTTGGCCATCAGTGGGAAGAGAGGCCCCTTGGTCATGCAGACTTTATATGCCCCAATACAGGGGAACGCCAGGGCCAAGATGTGGGAGTGGGTGGGTAGGGGAGCAGGGCCGGGAGGGGGGAGGGTATAGGGAACTTTTTGGATAACACTTGAAATGTAAATGAAGAAAATATCTAATAAAAGTTGGAAAAAAAAGAAACAATTAGATGGGAAATTAAAAAAAACAAAGTTAATAGCTTAGCATGTGTACACTGTTCATGGTTTCTGTTCCTGCTTAATCTGCCTTTCCCTTGGAAACATACATGGTCAAGATGGAAAAATGTCAACTACCTTAAGGATTTTAAGAGGTGGCCGATCTCAGACATGCAGAACATGAGATTAAGGAAGACAGGAAGAGAAATACCGATATCATAAGTCTCAGAACTGTGGCTAACACCCTGAGAAGGGGTAGAAATAAGCTTCACAAGGATCACCTGTATTGTTGCTATTTCCAAACCCTGAGAGTGGAGTTACAGTGTAAAGCAGATTTTACTAGGCTGTTAATCTACTATTCTTTCAAATCTCCAACTCTATGATTACAGCACAATTAAAGATGCTGTTTATGCCCATTAGCATATTTGGTGGAGGTAGGAGTTACAATATCAAAATTGTATGAAAAAGCACTAAAAACAAAACCTATGAACCATATCCTAACAAAAATTAGCACAGAAATCATCAATAAAATATAAATGATTGAACAAAAGAATACATTATGAAGATCACAAGTCGAGATAAAATTGACTATGCTCCATCATCAACTAATCAATAAATGTTAAACAACACATTAATAAAAAGCACAGGAATCACATAACCAACTCAAAAGATGACAATATCATCTCTAAAATAGTGAAATACTGACATAAATTAGACATATGAACCAATGAAATGGAAGAAAGTATGCTGATCTAAACCAGCAAAGATTTATCCACCTAATTTTCTACATGGATAGTAAGGCAAACTTTAAGGAATTGCTCTATGAAAACTGAATAGCTGCACAAAGAACTGTTGCTGGAATTTCTCTTAGGGCAGTGGCAGGCCTGTGATTGGACAGGAGAAGGGAGGCGGAGCTAGGTGTTGGACAAGGAGAGATAGAGAGGCATCAGGAGGGGAGAAGGAGGGAACCCAATGTGGAGGCAGACAAACAGGAAGATATCCTGATCCCACGTGTTTTTCAATAGTCACAAGTAGCTAAGATTTGTACAAGGTTAGAATAATTGGGTTAAAGCTTTATCTTTATCATTTGGCCCTGAAATTATTGTAAATTGTGAGCTTACTGTTATATAAGTCTGATTGGATAATTAAGCCTTAAGAATCCTATTTCTACTGGGTAACTAGGTGTTGAGATGGATGAAAATGGGGTGTGGGGGGCATTGTGTGGAAGCAAAATGAACTCGCTAGCTGGGAGAGAATAGCTGGGACATAGTGTTATGGTCTGCCAGTACTAGTACTAGGGTGGGAACACAGACCCACAGGGTAAAAGAGATGGCGGGATGATCTTTTAAAATATTTCCTGCAATAAAGAAAAATGAAACTAGATTGATATTTCTCACCTTGCCTGAAAATTAATTAAAAATGATTGAAATACCTGTTAAGGTAAGACCAGACACTTTGAAACCCTTACAGGAAAACACATAAACAGGAAATAGACAAAAGACTTTCTGAAAATAATATCAACAGCACAGGAAATAATCTCAAGGTGTATAAATACTGTTACATTGACTAGAAAAGCTGTGAAAAATAAACTGTTTCTGGCATTAAGAAAGTTCTAGAATTTCAGAAAAGAATTGCAATATATATATATATATATATATATATATATATATATATATATAACATGGTATTAATTCGCAATGAATAACATACTGTAAAAATTAAATCTCCAAACTCCAAATCACCTAAGTCAATAAATGGGCTTATTGAACTTAATAGAAGATATTCAAAAGTTGAACGGTAAATAACCAATAAAATTTTGGGAAAGGGCTAACAAGGCAGGTGCTTTTATGCACTAAAACTTTATACAGGTGCCCAAATGTATTTTAAGGGACAAATCTATTTGCTTTAGCAATAAATTATGTACACCAAAAATAAGATAAAATAATATGAGGATAATATAAAATAAAATCAAAATTGCTTAGGAATAGTGGCTTATATGACAATTTTAAAAACAATATCTAAAATCTAAAATATCAGGTGAAAAACGAATGCAATTTTAGGCAGATTATTTTATTTGAAAGGACAGTTCTGTGTGGTTCACCCCTTGAGATTTTGATGATTTATGTAAGGAGCAGGGAGAAGAACAAATGAGTCTAAGTGAGTATACATGAGAGTTGAAGAAGACATAACACTTGGCAAAGTAATGTTATGTTTCTCCTTCCAACACTAAGATTTGAGACACTGTAATATGAATTCACTGTTTGCTTAACCCTTTGAGACTCTTATGCTGCATCCTTGTAGAATACACGAAACAAACTTTTTCCAAATGCAGACCAAAACTGCTACTTTTAAAGTATTTGCATCCAAACTATAATTTCAAAAGCGTCATGCATATACATCAAGAATGAGAGAGAAGAAAGAGTGTAAAAATAAAAAAATTGTGCTCTTAAGTTCCTATGTAAAATTCTGTAAACTGCTTGGCAGTCAAGTCATACTCTTCATACTGAGACAATTAGTATTTGAAAAGACTGGGAATCTTTGGAACTAGCCTTTATTTAAATGTTTGTTGTTCTCATTATGATTGATATACTTTAAATAGCAGCTAACTTCTAATTGTTCTTCAATTGCTTACTATAAGTTACTTATTAAAATTTTAATTAAATAATTTTCAATTGACCACATATGTAACCTCTTAAAACTAATTGCTTTTGTAATTATGTAGTACAAAATTATATTTAACATTTATGCATGCTATACCTTATAATTTATTAAGACGCTGACAGGATTATAGAGTAATAAAGGCAGTTAAATTTTTGTAATTAAATTTTAGTATTGATACTTAATTTATATTTGCATTATTCTTTAAAATTAACTAGAAAGGCAATCATCATACAAAACCAAACTCATAAAATAATATGCAACAACAAACTGCCAATTACCTATGTAAAAAGATAATATAAAACAATAATGATTATAATTTACACTATATCATTATAAGCACAATTTGTAGTGCTTATATGTGTACTAACTTTATGAGTAACATAAATATTTATCACGGTTGTTATTTTGTTTATTGAGCAAATTTTTAAAAGTAGTTCAAGATAATTTCGAGATGGATTAACATGTACACATCCTAAAATTAAATCTTGAGTATAAATGGAAACAAAAAATGTCAAATAATGATTCATACACTTGGATTTCCTTGGATTGTATGTAATTTAGCTGTTACTAATGTAAAATTGATTTAATACGAACAGATTCTTAACATTAGTCAAGTATATTTTTAAATAGATTTCATTTTAAAACAAGTTTTAGTTTCCCAACAAACTGGCAAACTGAAAAAAAAAAAAAAAAAAAAAAAAAAAAAAACCTATTCAAAGCTTCCTTGCTGTTCTCTAAGCACAGCTGGATTAGCATCTTTAGCATATGGCTTTTACAAAAGAATACTAGAAAAGCAACTTCAGTTAGGTGTTGTTTATTAGAGGGACTATTCCAAGAATTGTATTACAAGTTCATAATAGTAAAAGTAACTTAATTGAAGAGATGGAAAATAAGCAAACATGATCTGCTTGCATATCAAGATAGAAAGCTGCAGAATGTTGTATTATTACATCTTGATTGACAGGCAGTGATAATTAGAATAATAACAAACTGTAATAGATAGCATTATAAAGTGCAGCAGGGAAGAGACAGACATGTATTCTGAAGGAATTGTAATGGATGGAGAATCACCCCATCCCTGTGACACAACTTTAGATAGATAACTTCAGACAATTTCAGCATAGTATTTTCAGTAACAGCTTAAAGAGAAAATAGAGAATCTGTAAATGTTGATCAACAAAGTAAAAAATTCCAAGAGTGGCCTATCTCTTTGACTCTCAAATGAGGATGGAGAGGCGCCAACATTTACATCCATACTCCTGAAAGTGCAAAAGTGAGAAGAAATTGGTGAAAAAATGTGTAGAACTGAGTACTTTTATCACCAGTGACCTCATAAGGAACTATGCAGAACTGAGATATAGTTGGAATTAAGCCGAAAAACAAAAAACAAACCAAAATAAACAAGAAAACAAACAAACAAACAAACAGCACCAAGCAGTACAACAAATATATAGTAGACAACCCATAAGAGCATAAGGGGTGCACAGACAGTCTGGTCCCAAGTCGAACAAAGGTCTGGAACCCCTGAGTCCGGTGGTGGTAATTTCCACCTGCATGGGACAGGAGTTCAGCCATGCCCCCTGGGCACCTGTCTCCTGTCTTGTAACTACAGCCTCCAACAGGCCCTGCAGAGAGGGGTATCAATCACTTAGTAGCTGCACCAAGCCCTCTGACATGCAATTAAGGTTTCCCCAAACTGTCAATACAAGCCAATGAGAAGTACCTTCTGTCAAACCCTGAATCATCCCCCAAAATTGTATTTAAATCTATCCAGGGAATAAAAGGTGTGCAAGAACTACTCAGTTTTCTGAATCTTTTGTCCTAAAAGCTGTAACATGTGGGAAGATATCTGCTCTGCTGAAGGGCTGCCTGAGGTTCTACCTAACTCCTCACTGACTAGTTGGCCTCTCTCGTCCTCAGCTTGACCTGATTCGGTGAAGGGCGGCTCTGGAATTACAGAATAACCTGGAAGGTGTAGCTGAGACAGAGGTGGAGCCATTTGCCTCAGTGGAAGTGGGGAAGGGACTTCCCCTCCCTGCCCACACTTGCTTTCCTTCTCCAGGACCTTCCCACCAGGCCTGACACTGACAAACATTTGAGAATCCACCTCCAAAAAGATCATGTAAGTATGTAATGACAGGTATTTGAGATCCTGAGAAGAAGTGCCCAACTAATCAGGCCATACCATTCATTAATCAGGTAACACCGTAATTACTCTCAGTATCTCAATCAAAGGCTATTTGGTTCACAAGTAATTCTCACCTATTTTATACCAAAAGCATGAAATACAAAGATGTGTGTGTGTGTGTGTGTGTGTGTGTGTGTGTGTGTGTGTACATACAAAATCATATCCAACCTGTGGTTGAAATATTCTCACCCATCATCACAGAGCCCTCCTTTTGAAGATGTCAGAAATCATAACAGAAATCCAAAACTGGTCAAAATACAGGAAAAAAGTCAGACCTTTGGATGTCCAACCACAGTCATTACATCTGCAAAACAAAACACACTCCTAATGCTCAAGGAACATCATGAAAGAGATGGCAGAAAGACTGTAAGAGCTAGAAAACGAGAAAGTCTATTTTTAAAGCAAACCCACCCCCATAACATCTCAACAATATAGCAACAAGACATGAAAAATGACAACATTGATTGCCATGCCAGCAGTAATAGGAAAAACAGTAAATGAATGAAGCAACTGTTGGCTGCTGAGATGGGAAGTATTAATTTTCCCTAGGGATCAACTTCCTAATGGGTTTTCCTATATCAAATGCTCAGCCCTATATACATGTATACTTATATATAATAACAACACGCTAAACAGACTCATATATAATAATAACATATTATTACTGTATTTTCCTATGCATTTTAATTTTAATTCATTGTCACTCATATTTTGTCATTTTTAAAATGTGTTGGTCATGGGACAATCATGACTGATAAAGTAAGTCCTATCAATTCTGTTTCTTCTGTGTTTTTGTTATATATAATTTTATGTTACATATTTATTTGTTGTTTGTATGTTGTTCATAAATTTCTTTAGAAAGTGGCATGAAATTGCTCTGTCCATTTTTCATTCCAGGCTAGACATGGTATAGCAATATTTCAAACATATAATAACAGATTGCCTCTCATAGCACAGGTGTCACTAGATACTGAGAACAGAAAACTAGTTATGAACACTGATACTAATGTTCACAGTCATGCCCACACAGTTCCCCGCTGTTCTGTGCCTGATGTAACTGTTTGTAATGATTAGCAATGATTAAAGCTGATTTTGTTATTCTGTCCACCTGGTATTCCTTCATGCCTGCTGTAAAGGAAGCATCTTCTAATGCACGGGCAACAAAGGTACCTGAAGGCCATTATTGTAAGTGTGTTTGTGTGTGTGTGTGTGTGTGTGTGTGTGTGTGTGTGTGTGTGTGTGTGTGTGAAGTACTTGAAAGACAAGTGAGGAAATATTACTGGAAGGCTTTGGAATTTTGTCCTCCATACATAGTATTTGTTCAGAATTTGATAATAAATAGATTCATAGGGACAAATGAAAATTTGTGGGATTTTTGATAGTAGTGGGCATACATTGTATGAGTGGCTTTCATTGTGATATTTCTTGCATTTATATGACACATTTAGATCTCTGCCTGTTCTTTTCAGGTTCTGTATTCTCAAGCTCTGAATAACAGTTGCCCTGACACCCCACTGATTCTTGTGTGCCTATGCTATCTTAGGTCTCTGTAATATCCTGAATATGCCCCCTATTTCCCACCCCTTCCACCTATTGTAAGTTATAGATTGTCATTCATTGTCTTGCTTATCTGGCCATCTTACCTTTCTTCCCCACACCTGATCTTGACATACCTCCCATTCCCCACCCCAGACCCTCTCCCACTTTGTTCCCTATCTCCATTTGTGTCCTGTGACTATTTTATTCCCTCTTCTAAGTGAGAGTCAAGCATCCTTGCTTGGACCTTTCTTTTTATGTATCTTCTTTGATGTGTGTATTTTAGCATGGGTATCCTATACCATTTGGTTAATATCTTCTTATAAGTTAGTACATATGATATCCTTTTGGATCTGAGTAACCTCATTTAGAATGATATTCTCAAGTTCTATCCATTTGCCTGCAAAATTTATTATCTGTTTGTTTTTAATAGGTGAATAGTATTCCACTGTGTATATTTACCACATTTTCAGTATTTGTTCTTTAGTTGAAGGACATCTAGATTTTTTTCAGATTTTGGCTATTTGAATAAAGTTTGTAAGAATATAGGAGAGCAAGTGTCTTTGTGGGATGTTGGAGCATCATTGCATATATGCCAGGAGTAATATAGCTAGGTCTTGAGGTCAAACTATTCCATGTTTTCTCAGAAATCACAAATTGATTTCCAGAGTGTTGGTCCATAACTTGTACCAGCATTGGAGGAATGTTCCTCTTCATATCCTTGCCAGCATGTGGTCTTTTGATCTTAGCCATTCTAACTGGTCTAAGATATAGTATCAGAGTTGTTTTGATTTGCATTTCCATGATGACTAAGAACTTTATACATTTAATTAAGTGCTTTTTAAAATTTAAGATTCCTCAGAAAATTGGACATAGTACTACCAGAAGATCCTGCAATACCTCTACTGGGCATATATCCAGAAGATATTCCATCTGGCAACAAGGACACATGTTCCACTATGTTCATAGCAGCCTTTTTCATAATAGCCAGGAACTGGAAAGAACCCAGATGTCCCTCAACAGAGGAATGGATACAAAAAATTTGGTATATCTACACAATGGAGTACTACTCAGCTATTAAAAACAATAAATATATGAAATTCCTAGGCAAATGGATGGACCTGGAGGCCATCATCCTGAGTGAAGTAACCCATTCACAAAAGAACTCACATAACANTGGCCATCAGTGGGAAGAGAGGCCCCTTGGTTATGCAGACTTTATATGCCCCAATACAGGGGAACGCAGGGGCCAAGGGGTGGGAGTGGGTGGGTAGGGGAGCAGGGCCGGGAGGGGGGAGGATATAGGGAACTAGCTGGATAACACTTGAAATGTAAATGAAGAAAATATCTAATAAAAGTAGTTAAAAAAAAAAAAATTAAGATTCCTGTTGAGAATTCTGTTTAGATATTTACCCATTTTTAATTGGGTTCTTTGGTTTGTTGATGTCTAATTTCTTGAATTATTAGATGACTGCTATGTTAGGCTCCTGTATGTATCCAAGAATAACAGAGTATCATTATTAATGTTAGGGATTGGTCTTGTTCATGGGATGTGTTTTGAGTTGGGCTGGTTACTGTTTGGCCTTTTCTTGGATCTCTTCTTTAAGCCTAAATTTCTTATAGACAAGAAAAGTTTTGGATTGAAAGTTTTGGTGCTGGGTTGGTGCCCTTACCATTCTACTGTATGTCTTGCATTTTAAAGAAAGTGGCCTCTTCAGATACTATGTCCCTAGTTAGGCAACTTGGCTAATGTCACCTACATTGACTCCTGGGAGCCTCCCTCACACCTGGTTTCTGCGACTTCCTAAGCTTACCCCCAATGCCCTACTTCTGGATACTGCAGATTTCCATTCATTTTCCTGGCCCTCTGTCCCTGACTCTGTTCTCTCCCTATACATGATACTGAGCCCCCTATACCTCTTTGCCTCTGTTCTGTCACTCAACAAAGTTAAACATAAGAAAAGTCTGAGCAAAGATGCTTGAATCTTGTGTAGAAGGGGAAATAAAATAGATTATATTATCTTACATTTGAAAATTGACCCATTACTTTATATTTCTTTAGAGCTTTGAATATTAATTTCTGTAGCCATTGTGAATTTCAGAGATTCTTTTGATCAACTTGTTTATGGGTAAAATATCTGTGCACTGTCCTATATTTAAAGCTAAGTACAAGTAGTGGTATAGGGGATGTATCTTATGCCTGGCACCTTCCAAGAGTTCCTAGAGTTTATAAGCTCTGGTTTTTTTCCCTCCAATTGTAGGTAATATGTTTAATTCAATCATATATATTATGCATAGAAAAAATCACATAATTTAACTAATATTGAAATTAGACCCTAGTAAAGACTGGATGGGCCTGATTCTGTTATACACAAAAGGTATAAACAATGTGTTTATTTCTTAAATAACAGTGAATATGTGTATGTGTGCATGTGTTTTCTCATTTATATATCTGAGATTTTGAAATTGGTGATGGAAATCAGAAATGGCCGTCAGATTCCTTGAAGCTGAAAATGTAGTGGTCTGCCAGATCCTTTAAAAGAACATGTAGTGTTTTGAACAGTTAAGCCAAGTTTCTGGCCTTTCACCAACATACAAAATATACCTGATCTTTAACATCTTAACTTATCATGTTAAAAAAAAAAACTGAAAAAAAAGTCAGTTCAAGCATATCTTAAAGGATGAGGCAGTAATATGATGCTGAGAAAATACCTTAAATCATAAAAATTTAAAAGCATATGAAAAAACAAATCTGAGCATAAAAGCTCTCAGGACTATTCATAATTAAATTATCATGATCCTGTTTTTAGCCCTTTACCCACCATTATACATACCTCATTAATTAACCTGAATAAGTCTTCAAATCTTCACACACACACACACACACACACACACACACACACACACAGAGAGAGAGAGAGAGAGAGAGAGAGAGAGGTAAAAGCACATGAATGTAGAGGGAGACTAATTGGGAAGCAAGAAGTATCAGTAGTAACAATGTAGGAATAAACAGAATTGATCTTATGTGAATATCATCACAAGAAGTGTTATATAGTGATTATTCAAGTAACACAATGGATAAATTATTTTTGTTGGAAGGTGAATTTATCATTTTAACATAATATTTTTAATATTATTTAGCCTACAAGCCTTCAATTTCTTTTGAAGATTATCAATGTCAGATTATTTAACAGTAATGAATCAGTGCACATGTAAAGGTATCTTAAGTCTGATGATTAATGGTTCAAAGTGTGTTCTGTCATGCTTCAGATCTGTTAATCTGAATGTGAAATGAAGCTCCTCATACTATCATTTCATTATCTTTTCAAAAGTATTCAGCAAGTTAGTCTCTATTGCTAAAGACATAATGAACTCCAGAAACATGACCCAGAAGCCTATGAGATAAAATTGAACTGAGGACTCATTTTCCTGGTACCTGAAGACACCATGGAAAATTCCACAAAAGGGTGGCAACCAACCAGCAGTCCTACCCAGCTCTGATGCCTATGAACCACATTAATGTCCAACATGTCATGGTAATCCTAAGGGTACAATATTGCTACACATATGTAAACAGTAAATAGTCTCTTAACATGAAGAAAACCATGCCTCAAATTGAAACTTAACTAAGTACTATGAAGTCATGGCTTTTTGAAGGAGAATATATAATTACTGATATACTAAACCAACTGTGATGGTTTGTATATTCTTGGAACAGGGAGTGGCACCATTTGGAGGTGTGGTCTTGTTGGAATAGGTGTGACCTGGTTGGAGTAGGTGTGTCACTGTGGGTATGGGCATAAGATCGTCACCTTAGTTGTCTGGAAGTCAGTCTTCCACTTCAGCCTTTGGATGAAGATGTAGAACTCTCAGCTCTGCCTGTGCCATGCCTGCCTGGATACTGCCATGCTCCCACCTTGATGATAATAGACTGAACCTCTGAACCTGTAAGCCAGCCCCAATTAAATGTTGTTTTTATAAGACTTGCCTTGGTCATGGTGTTTGTTCATAGCAGTAAAACCCTAACTAAGACACCAACATAATCCTTAATAGCAATATATTAACATTTTTCCTTTCACACACAGACAATTGTAGCCTTCACCACTCATCAAGGCAACTAGCATAAGATTGAGAAAACTACAGTAAGCTAATATTAATCAAAATGCAGTTTTGAATCCAAATTACAATTCATACACCTACAAAACAATTCCATACTGAAAGTTCAGGGAATATTGAAGAAAGATTATAAGAGCAAGATGATAAGGAGTTTTGCTACGAGAGTATGTCTCCAAGTAAATCCTAAACTACATCTTTAAACCCCCAATATGATTGACTGCCCCAGTGTTTGCTGAGCAAAATGACAGAGAAAAGTCTATGAGACTTCAACTCTACAGAAAGAACAGTAGATAAGTGAGGAAGGCAGGAAATGAGAGATTAACCTTCCCCAGGGAAGAACACACCAATTGTCTGTCCTTTGTCAAATTCTCAGCCTTGAAAATATGTGTGCAGGTATCATTATACTTATTTGCATACAACAACAATTAATTTAAAAATAGGCCATGAATTTGGAGGAGACTGAGATAGGAATACAAGAGAGACTGTAGAAAGGAAAGTGAAAAAAAAAAGCCAGATATTGTCATTTTCAAAAATCTTTACCCACTCCTTATGAAAATAAAAAAAAAATAAAAAGTAAAACTTTGTGTCACATATAAATATAGATTTAGATGTGTTTAAAGTTTATATTTGTTATTTTAGTAATATAAATTTCCCTATGGCTAAAACATAAATATAATGAATTATTTCTGTTTAAGTGTTTATTTTATTTAGTTTGCATTTCTTGGAAGCATTTCAAATAGTATGAAAACCCACCCAAAGTGTTGTCACTATGCACTGACTTGGTGACTTAAAAAAACCCCACAAATATTTATTGAGTATATGCCTTGCCCTTGCTCAGCAAACAGCTTCAAGCAGAACCAAATCAAACACACATCATAGCTCTAATCTTTAAAATGAATGAATCATGAATGTACTTCCAAACAGTCCAAAACTTCAGGGGACTCATGTCAGATGTCTTATGAGATAGGGTCTGTTAATAATAGACTAGGCTCAAACTGACTAGATGTTGTGACACTGGCATAAATAATTCACTAACTTTTCTTTGTGTTATATATGGTCATGATGGCTTAATAAATGTCTGTCTAGATACATCTATAATTATTTCTCATAGTAGAACTGTTCTCTGAAGAAAAAACTATATATATATATATATATATATATATATATATATATATATATATATATAAAATAAAATTTGTTTCTATTCCCTTTTCATATCACAAAAACTAAATATATTTGAATTGTGATTGTTTAGAATTTAAGTGATTATTTGCATTTATGATGATAATTAAAACAGATAATATTATGAAATAGAAAATTCCATTGGGAAACATATGTACAACACTAAAAATAAATTATCATTTACAAAAAGGAGTCAAATGACTTAGCAACATAATAAGTGGAACTAGTAGACAGGATGAGAGAGGCTGTCTTCAATGCAGAAGGATCTGGATAAATTAGTTTTCTATGAGATGCATTTAAATATTTCACACTGACTAAATAACAGAGACTAATCACAAATAGAGTTGAAGCAAGGCAAGGCAGAACCTCTCAGGTATTGCTGTTTCAAGTAGCACAGCTGTTTCAGAAGATATCTGGATTATATAAAATTCAAAGGAGGAACTGCCAGTTTTAATTCCTAAGTGATACCATGGAAGTCTGGTCTTAAATATTCCTTCTTTCTTATAGTAAACACTTCGTCTATTTTAGACCCCTATTCCCCTCCCACAAAACATATTGTAACATATTGAAATCTCTTGGAAAATCTGCCTTTATCAACTTAACTAGTTTCTTTTCAAAAACTGAGATTTTTCTGTGATTTTTATGTTAGAAAATCTTTAGACTACATTCAACACTGGGTGTTCAATTGATGGCATTCAGTGAGGCCGCTTATGAGACTGGGTTGACAATATAATTAGAAACTCATGAAAAGAAAAACAGAAATATGAGAATTTGAATTTTAAACTTGTTCAACCTAGGATTGCCTTCAAAGCTTATGATGATTCATTCTAGAGATAAAAATGTGTCCTAAAGTGAATGACCTGGGTCTCCTGTTCCCTGGACCTCAGGAGCCTACAATGTATATTAATTCTTTTCTTTGAAGAGAGCCATTTGCTATAATAAAACCATATATGAGTCTGGTTAGCAACTCAAATATTTGCAACTTCCAAAAAAAAATAAAATGAGGAGAAAGCAAAATAAGTATCAAAATAAAGAATTATACTTCCCATGGAAACACAAGGCAAAAATAGAACAAATACAAAAGTTAGGGATTAAGAGTCATAGCAAAAGATGTGTTTTAGATAGAAACATTCAAAGATAGTGAAGGTAGTTAAAGAGTTTTAAATACCTGGAAATTTACTCAAGAGAGACCTAAGTTGTAGAAACTTCTATAAGAAGAATTCCAATTGAGAGGTTTCCTGTCCTCTAATAAGTATGAGAAGTTTTTGCAAGTATGTAGGTAAGCAGAAAAGGCAGTCAGAAAAGAAAATGTGTTGCAGGCTATAGACAAATCTACATTTGTATGCATTCTAATGTTAGTAGAATAGACATTAGAATTTTAAATGGTGAGTGGAGAAATCAGTATCTATAAAAAATAAAACTAAAGAACAGAAATGACAGAGGAAGAGAAGGGGGAAAGAAGAGGAGAGTAAAGATTGAATTCATAAATGATATACCAAATAAAAATACCTAGGTGAACAAAGTCATTTCAAATGCAAACGGATGCAAGTATTACAACTAATTTTTTATTAATTCTGAGAGAATATCATAAAACATTACCCTGGACCCTGCAGGAATAATCAGTGGGGACACAGGGCAGGAGAGAGAGAGAGAGAGAGAGAGAGAGAGAGAGAGAGAGAGAGAATGAGAGCAAGACAAACATACTGATCAAGCTCTGAAAACTTTATTATGGAATGACAATGTAAACATAAGCAAGAGGAGGCTCCAAGCGAGGGGGGAAAAGCCCAGGGGCTCTCTGAAGGTCAGCTGGTAATCTTCAGCTCCTGGAACCAACGGTCGCAGTGTCCTCTTTTCCCATAAACATTCTTACTGTTATGACCATGAATGTTCTCTCAGGATTGTTTATGTAAGCTAGAAAATATCTACAAGGCCATAGCTAAGGCCATGGCTCCCAGCAAAATATGACTTGATTATATACAATTCTTCCTGATACCTTCTCCCAGATCTACCTCTGTTTCCCCACTATCCAACTTTGTGACTTTATTTTTGACCCATCAAGTCCACTTTGTGCTGCCCATATATTGTTGAATATGTAGCCTTTTCCTGAAATGTAGCTAATTTATTCATGCACAAAACAAGCAGGGGTGAATGTGCACGCACACACACACACACACACACACACACACACACACACACACACTCATCAATATCAACATCACTATCTCATCGTCATAATCATCATGCTATAGTAGTACATCATTTAGAAAAATAAACACTGCGGTTTTGTACTATGAGAAATTAATAATGATGAACTGAATGAATGTACAAAAGAACAGATTTATCTGAAAAAGCCTGAATGAAACCATTTATGCTCCACCACACCACAAAGACATTTGCTCCACTAAGTTCATAGCAGCCTTACACATAACAGTCAGAAACTGGAAGCAACACAGATGTCCCTCACCTGAAGAATGGATACAGGAAATGAATTCCATTCATTTACAAATGGAATGCTATTCAGCTATTAAAAACAAGGACATCATGAATTTTAAAGGCAAATGGGTGGAACTAGAAAATATTATCTTGACTGAGATAATATAACCCAGACATGCATATTATGTACTCACTGATGAGTGCATATTCACCAAAAAGTAAAGATTACCTGTGATAAAACTCACATACCTTCATAAGAAGTATAACTAAGTGTGGATGCTTCAATCCCAATTGTAAGGGGCAACAATATAATCATGGTAGGCAAATGGAGGGAAGACTTGGGTGGGAAAGACGAAGGGAAGGAAAATAGGGGTACAGGATCAGGCATGGGGGTAGACAGGAGAGAAGCCCATTGGGCCGGAAGAATAGATGGAAATAAGTGGCTGCAGAGTGTGTGGGCAGGGTTGGGGGGTGCAGAACTCCAGAAAATCCCAGAAACCTAGGATGTCTGATGCTCCCAGGAATCAATGAGGATGACCTTAGCCTAAATACCCAACAATGGAGAGATGAAACCCGAAGATACCATCTCCAGTATTTACACAGGGTCCTCAGTGGAGTGATGGGGACACCAACCAACCTTCAACATTTTTGAGCCAGAATTGTTCCTGTCTAAAAGAAATACAGGGACAAAAATGGAGCAGAGTCTGAGGGAAAGGCTGGCCATTTACTGGCCCAACTTGGGATCCATTCCATGGGCAGGCACTATACCCTGAGACTATTATTGATGCTATGCTGTGCTTGCAGACAGGAGGCTGGCATGGCTCTACCAGTAGCTGACTGAGAGAGATACAGATACTTAGGTCCAACCATTTGTCTGAAGTCTGGGACCCTTAAGGAAGAGTTAGGGGAAGGATTGAAGGAAGTTAAGAAGATGGAAACTCTTAGGAAGACCAACAGTGTCAAGTAACCTGGACTCCTGGATCTCTCAGAGGTTGAGCCACCAACCAAAGACTGTACAGGGGCTGGTCTGAGGCTCTGGGCACATATGTATCAGAGGACTGCTTTGTCTGGCCTATGTGGAAGAAGTTGCACCTAATCCTGGAGAGACTTTAGGGGAGGAGGATGCTGTTGGCTGGGTGGGGAGCACCTTCTCAGAGAGGAAGGGGAGGAGAAAAACTCTGGGAGGGGTGTGTGGAGGGAATTAACATTTGGGATGTAAAAAAATTAATTATAAAAAAAATAAATTCTAAAAACATCGTGTTCTAAGAATTTGGTTGAAACCTATTAGTAACTAAAATAATATGAGAAGTAATCCAAAATACAATAAATGTATAAATAATATCAAACATAACAAATGTACCCTGTGTCTTGAAAGTCAATAAGTAATAAAACTGATGTAAGATGATTGATAGTAATGAGCTTTGACTATCTCAAGCTTAAAAAGTTACTTGCAAAATTTTGTGCCATTAATTACTTACACCACCTTGTTGTTCAAGCTAGTCTGGACAGTATGCTTACACAATGAAATACAAATACACAAAGTTACTACTTACATGAAATAATGCCATTTTCATATTTAAAAAAGGCTTTAAATGTGTAGATCTAGATATTGATTAAAATTATATTTAGGTTTTTATATGACTTTAACACTTAGCAAAATGAAGTCTTTCCAGTGTAAGGCTATGAGTGATTGGGTTTGTACTGTTAGTCTGTGCAGGTATTTAATGAAGTGTTGTCAGGAAATAAAAGGTATTTATTCAAATAGATTTGTTCTTTGGAGGCTTTAATTTTATTATATTTGTGATCTAATCTTTTTTTTTTTTTTTTGTAAAGTCAAACTTTGAAAATTACATGTCACATCATTGGATTTTTGTTTTTGTTTTATTTTTGTTTGTTTGTTTTTGTTTTGTTTTTGATTAAAGGTGTGCACCACCACACCCGGCTTCTGTTTTGTTTTGCAAGCCAAATATATTTATTGAGGGGATAAAATCATTAAACCGACCAGATGTTCATATGTTGCAACTTAATTAAAGGAAATTTAAATTTTATTTATTTTATTTTTTTTAGAGAATTGTGGATAATCTTTAATGCAAATAAATTTGTTTTCCTGTTGACAAGTTTCCATAAAATAAGGGTAACTATTTAATTGTTTAAATGTGCTTTTTTGAGTTTTTTTAATATTAGATATTTTTTAATTTACATTTGAAATGTTGTCTCCTTTCCTAGTTTCCCCTCTGAAAATCTCCTATCCTCTCCCCCTTCCCCCTGCTCCCTAACCCACCCACTCTTTCTTCCTAGCCCTGGCATTTTCCTATACTGGGGCATAGTACCTTCACAGAACCAAGCGCCTTTCCTCCCATTGATGACCAACTAGGCGATCCTCTGCTACATATATAGCTAGAGCCACAAGTTCCACCATGTGTTTTCTTTGATTGGTGGTATAGTTCCAAGGAGCTCTGGGGTACTGGTTAGTTCACATTGATGTTCCTTCCATGGGGCTTCAGTCCCCTTCAGCTTCCTGGGTATTTCTCTGGATCCTTCATCTGGGACCTTGTGCTCCGTCCAATGGATGACTGTGAGCATCCACTTCTGTATTTACCAGGCACATATGCAGCTAGAGCCATGAGTCCCACCATATATTTCCTTTTACTGATGGTTTAGTTCCAGGAGCTCTGGGGATACTGGTTAGTTCATATTGTTGTTCCTCCTAGGGGTCTGCAAATCCTTCCAGCTCCTTGGGTACTTTTCTAGCTCCTTCACTGGGGACCCTGAGCTCCTTCCAATAGATGGCTGTGAGCATCCACTCTGCATTTGACAGGCACTGGCAGAGCCTCTCAGGAAACAGCTTTATCAGGCTCCTGTCAGCAAGCTCTTGTTGGCATCTGCAATAGATTCTGGGTTTGGTGACTGTATATGGGATGGATCCCCAGGTGGGACAGGCGCTGAATGATCATTCCTTCTGTTTCAGCTCCAAACATTGTCTATGTAACTTCTCCCATAGGTATTTTGTTCCTCCTTTTAAGAAGGATCAAAGTATCCACATTTTGGTCTTCCTTCTTCTTGAGTTTCACGTGTTTTGCAAATTGTATCTTGGATATTCTGAGCTTCTGGGCTAATATCCATTTATCAGTGAGTGCATATCATGCGTGTTCTTTTGTGATTGGATTACCTCACTTAGGATATATCCTCCAGATCCATCTATTTGTCTACGATTTTCATAAATTCATTGATTTAAATAGTTGTGTAGTACTCCATTGTGTAAATTTACCACATTTTCTGTACCCATTGTATCCCATAATTTTGGGTATGTTGTGGCTTCATTTTCATTAAAATCTAAAAAAATCTTTAATTTCTTTATTTCTTCCTTGACCAAGTTATCATTGAGTAAAGTGTTGTTCAGCCTCCACGTCAACGTTGATTTTCAATTGTTTATGTTGCTATTGATGATTTCTTTATTGTTTCTATTTCCATTTTTTTAGATCCTGGATGATTTTCTCTAATTCCTTCACCTGATTGGTTATATTCCTTGTAATTCTTCAAGGGAGTTTTGTGTTTGTTCTTTAAGAGCTTCTACCTCTTTACCTGTGTTCTCCTGTAATTCTTTAAGGGATTTTTTTGTTGTTGTTGTTGTTGTTGTTTCCTCTTAAAGGCTTCTACTTGTTTAGCTGTGTTCGCCTGTATTTCTATTAATGTCCTTCTTAAAAATCCTTTACCAGGATCATGAGATATGATTTTAAACCCAAATCCTGCTTTTCAGGTGTGTTGGGATATCCATGACTTGCTGTAGTGGGAGTACTGGGTTCTGATGATACCATGTAGTCTTAGTTTCTGTTGGTAAGAATCTTGCATTTGCCTTTTGCCTTCTGGTAATCTCTGGCGTTAGATGTTCTTGCTGTCTCTGGCGAGAGCTTGTTCCTCCTAGGAGCCTGTAAGCCTGTTTCAGCACTCCTGGGAGACCAGCTGTCTCCTTGCAAGACCAGTGCACAGAGGGCTGCAGAACAGCCCCACATCCTGGCTGCTGATATAGGCTTGTTTTCTCAATCTGTATTAAGATTGGTCCAGAAAATAACTTTTGATTCACTATGAAGCTTGATTGTGTGAAGGTTTGATTACTGTTTTGAACATAAAAATACCTTGCTAAAATTATTGTTAACAGTAATGGATATTTAATTTGTATGTCTGTTTGGTTCATTCCCTTGAAATGATTCAAAATTTTGGCCTTTATAATATGATTGCTTAAGGGGGATACTACTTTTCATGTACATTAAGCCTGCACCAGTGATTCGCAGTACATTTGTAACTTACATGATCTCAAACTTTACAGAAGAGGAAGAGAGTTTTTTTTATTTCTTTGCATAATATTTCATTGCATTATGCAGCTACAGGCTATAGGTAAATGTCACTACACATTACTTGGTCTTTTTATTGATGCTGGGAAAAATTCATGAATTCATCCTGTCAATTCTAAGACAAATGATGGAATAAGAGAGATATACAAACATGTATATGTTGTCTTTCTTTTATTCTTCACAATTTAGGAGACCAAAAGATAATGATTATAAGCATAGACTCTAAATACAGTGATAAATACTTTACTCTCAATAAGAAACATGACTGATGCTGCACATTAGAGATATTTTAGGTGTTGAAAATATATTCTGTGAACATTAATTTCAGAAAAATTTACTTCTACAAGAAAAGCATTGTAGTAATAAAATTGATGATAAATATTTCATGACTTAAAAAGTATGCTAATGATATACAGACTGAAGGACTCAGAGAGACTTAAGGTTTTCCATATTACAACGTAGATGCCATTACCAATCTTGTATGAACCAAAATGTATGAATAGACATTTTACTGTATAACTTGCACCAAGATATCACAGCTGCCTAGCAAACATAAATATACCATTGTGCCAAATTCCTAACAATTATACTACATGGGAAAAAAGGCAGGAGCAGGTGGTATTTTTACTGTTTATTATATCATTTCAGGCTTATTGCTTTTATCTATGATAAAAGCGGGTATACATTTTATCCTCCTTTTAATTAAAAGAGTTTCTAAAGTATACTATTGACTTGTTTCAGTCCATCTAGGAAGTTTATTTGATAGTCAATTATGAAAGTAAAACAATATGATAGAATTGAAGGAAAATTAATACTAATTTTTAAATACAAGCACTTTAAAATTGCAAATTCTAATATGATATATATATATATATATATATATATATATATATATATATACTTTAATAGTTCATATATCCTATTTTCAACATTAAATAGTATGTTTAATGCCTTATGTACATGACAGAGCTTCAAAACATGGGGCCTTGGTATGGAAATTTCTTTTATAATAAATGTAATACAGAACCATAAAACAATTCTTCATTTTACTTTAAGAGTTATTAATTGTGTGTGTGTGTGTGTGTGTGTGTGTGTGTGTGTGTGTGTGTGTGTGTGTCTAGGTACTGTTGATGTCTTCAAACATACCAGATTTGGATCCTATGACAGATGGTTTTGAGTCACTCAGGACCACTGGAAGTGCAGTCAGTACACTTAACCACAGAGCCATTTCTCCAGCCCCTCTTCTTTTTCTTGTAAATATGAAGGTTTAAGTAGGATTTTTATTTTTTCAAGTTTGTTTCAGTCTTTAATACCGTTTTTCTGGTTGAAAAAATATGTTTTGGACATTATTTTCATTATATTTTACAAACATTTTTGTAAAATGTATAAAGTAAAAAATAAAGCTAAGAAGTAATCAGGAATAGTGTTAAATCCATGGATACTTATAAATATACATGAATCAGTATCCTAGTTTATTTAGCAATCAAATATCAAGAGGGATTAGAGAAGGAGATAGAGTGGAGGAAGTTATTATAAAAAATGAAATAAAAGAATATAACTGTAAATACACAATGTTACTGACATCTAAAGTCTATTGGTTCCCAAATAATACTTTTATGAACGAATATATGGGCAACAAATTTGGGTTTTATATTTAAGTAGAATTTTTCTTTCCTTATTTTGTAAAATAAAAATAACTTTGTGTGGTAGCTGAGCTGGTAAGCACTCCAGCTCTCTAACACCCACATCATTAGGGTGGGCTCTCAAACACTGCCCCAAGGAAGCTTACCTAGTGCTGACTTGGAAAGAGACAGAGCCCTTTTCTATGCCCTCAGGGCCAGCTCTTGCATGTGTTATATGTGGTCGGGGGTAAGGGAGGGAAGACATCTCTCTCTTGCTCAATTTACCACAGAGCTTGCAAGTAGCAGAGCCAGTTCTCCCATGTTCATGTACTTAGGGCCGGCTCACGCACACTGGCCACCAGGGTCATCTCTACTATTTCCTGTAGAGATTCTGTAAAATGCACTGCCCAGGCGAGGTGTAGGGCCTTTACTCCAAATCCTGCACCCAGGGAGGGACAGGGCTTGCTGTCCAGGCTAGAGGGTTGGGCCATTTCCACACATCCCTCTGGGATCACCATGGCCCCAGGGCAAAGCCTAGACCAGGATATATACCTAGACATTGATGAGCTTATACCCTCTCCGTTACAGAGCCAAAATCCCAGACAAGGCCCTTGTTGGAAGCACAGGATAGTACCTTACCATGCCATCACTGGCTACTTACATCAGGCTGTTCCTCACTACTCTCAAATCTTCAGTCCAATCTTTCTTCATTGTGTACAAATCTGCTTCTTCGTCTCTTCCTTTTCCGTATATCCACCACTCATTTGCTCATCTTAGTGGCACTTGAAGCCTCTGAGTATCTGGGGTCATATCAGGAGTGCTATTCCCTGACCATCTATATGTCAATGGCCAGTAGTCATCTCAGGTATGATCTGTCCATCCAAAACACTTGGCACCAAGTAGGTGGTGATCTCAGCATTGGTAAACCTCCTGGACCTTACAGTGCCAGCAAGGGTCATGTCTATTCCTCTATCTTAATTCCTAGAACTTTTAGTTTTCTGCTGGAATATGTATATATGGTATTTCAGTTTATGTTAATTATTTTTGCTATTATTAACATTCAATATGCTTAGTGTTTTAAGGAATTTTTAATATTTACTTTTTATTGATTATATTTTATGCATATTAAATATTTACCTGAAGTAAAAATGTTTTAAAAACTAAGCAAATCTCATACTTATTGACCTAATATATTTCTTTTTATTTTGAACATTTTAAATGCTATAGCATCCTTGAAATGGGAGTGGTATCATACTACAGTTTAAATGGAGAAGCAATTGTAGACTTTTATGCATCATATAAAGACTTAGAACACACATAAAAGACATCATTGTTTGACAGAATTTATCATCACTTTTAATGACCATAATGTCCTCTGACCCATGCACATTTCATGCATAACATTTGTAGATGCATTTTATTGGTGTTGGATGTTAAGGGCAGGTGTCTAATTCAGTTTCATGTGTATCTGTTCAGAACACTTACCGATGAGAGTGTGGAACAGCAGCTAAGGACATTACTGAAAGGGTGAGGATGGTCCATCCTTTTGTCTTAGCTCCAATCTTTGTCTGTAACTCCTTTCATGGATGTTTTGTTCTCTATTGTAAGAAGGAATGAAATATACATACCATTGTTTCGTTCTTTTTTATTTTCTTGTGTTTTGCAAGTTGTATCTTGAGTAGTCTAAGTTTCTGGGCTAATATCCACTTATCAGTGAGTGCATAGCGTGACTTCTTTTGTTATTGGGTTACCTCACTAAGGATGATATCCTCCAGATACATCTCTTTCTCTCTTTCTTTTTGTTTGTTTGTTTTTTTCAAAACAGGGTTTCTCTGTGTAGTCCCAGCTGTCCTGAAACTCACTCTGTACACCAGGCTGGCCTCAAATTCAGAAAATCGCTTGCCTCTGCTTTCCAAATGCTGGGATTAAAGGTGTGTGCCACCACTGCTTGGCCTCAATTTCTTTCTTCAGTGACTTGACATATAGGTCTTTTCCTAGCTGGTTAGAGCTACACCAAGATATTTTATATAGTTCATCACTATTTTAAAAGATGTTGTTTTTTCTAATTTCTTTCTTGATTCATTTATTATTTGTATAAAGGAGGGCTACTGCTTTTGTTTTTGAGTTTTTTTTTTTTTTTTTTTTATTCAGCCACTTTGGTATTATCAGCTGTAGCAGTTTTTGGCAGAATTCTTGAGAACACTTAAATATACTAACATATTATCCACAAATAGTAATACTTTGACTTTTCTTTTCCAATTTGTATTCCTTGTTTCCTTATAGTTGTCTCATTGCTCTAATTAGAAGGGCAAATACAATATTGAATTGATACAGAGAGGGGGAGCAGCCTTGTCTTTGCCCTCATTTATGTAGACTTGCTTTAAGTTTCTCTCCATTTAATTTGATGTTGGCTATTGGTTTGTTTCATATGGATTTTTTTTTNTATTATTTTTTCTCTCTCTCTCTCTCTCTCTCTCTCTCTCTCTCTCTCTCTCTCTCTCTCTCTCTCTCTCTCTCTTTCTCTGTCTTTCCTGACCCAGATATCAGAGAGTAGTAAGTTGTACAGTTTCCATGAGTGTTAGGCTTTCTGTGTTTCTCTTGTTGTTAATAACCAGCTTTAGTTCATAGTTATCTGATAAAACATAATACCATATTTCATTTATTTTTTTGTATCTGTTGAGTCTTGTGTTGTGACCGATTATATGGTGAATTTTGAAGACAGTTTCATGAGGTGCTGAGAAGAAGGTATATTCTTTATGTTTTGGTGAAATATTCTTAAATATCTCTTAGGTCCACTTGATTCAAGAAGTTTTTTTCATTTGTCCATTTATTTTTTGTTTGGTGATCTATTGATTGGTGAGAGTGGGTTATTGAAGTTAGCCACTATGTGTAGGGTATGATGTGTGATGTCAGCCATAACAATGTTTATTTTATAAATGTGGTTGCCTGGTCTTTGGGGTATAGACATTCAGAGTTGAGATATCTTGGCAGATTTTTTGTTTGAATGAATACTCCAGCTTGTCTCCTGGGTACTTTTTTTTCCAGTGCTATGCTCTGATGTGATGTCTATCCATATAGCTGAGGTGTACTTCTCACATGCAGCAGAATGATGCATGCTGTTTTTGTCTTCATTCTGTGACCCTGTGTCTTTTAATTGGGGAATTAAGTCCATTGATTTTGAACAATATTAAATACCAATAATTATTATTTCATTTTTTTAAAAGTGGGTAGTTTCATGTGCGTGCGTGCGTGCGTGTGTGTGTGTGTGTGTGTGTGTGTGTGTGTGTTTCTGCTGGTCTGCATACTAGGCATTAGCCAAAGAGTTACAGCTACCCGAGGAGAAGCCAGAGCAAGGTGGACTGCTGGGCCTCTTCCATGGCTGCTGCTGCCCCAGATTTAGTGGCAGACAGAAAGATGCAGTGGGCAGCCAGGGGCCAAGTTCAGGAAAACCAAGCAGAAAGTGGCTATGGTCAGCCTAGTGTACCATTTCTGGAAAGAATACTCTTCCATAGAGTATTACAACTCATTAAGTCAGTAACTCTCAGATGACCTTTCATGAAATAACTTGTACACATAGTTCTATGTAGACAGGACCTTATAAACTTTTGGGAATGGGGTGGAATAATGGGGCAGATGTTTTCTATTGACATGGTCTGAGATGTTAGGGATGCCTCATCTGAATATGGAATTATTTCATGTTTGTCCCTACATGACTGATTGTCATAGTCCTCTCAGTTGTGGGTCGTATTCACATACGCAAGGTCATGAACCTAGTTGGGTGTAGATTTAAATGCCTACTACTCTCAATTATGAGGATGGCTGGGGTTCCTGAATCTGCTTGACATTAAGAGGTTTTCTGTCTGGTCGCTCAGCCCACTATCCCATATGCACCCCTTGTTTATCCTGATATGGAATTACTCATTTCATGAATTTTCTTGAATGCAGTTATCCATTTTGGGTTGCAGTTTTCCTTCTAGTATTTTCTGCAGGGCTGAATTTGTGAATAGATATTGTTTAAATTTATATATTTTTTCTTGAAATATCATGTTTTTTTCCATCTACAGTAATTCAGAATTTTGATGGGTATTGTAGTCTAAGTTGACCTTGTGGGTTTTTAGTGGCTTTAAGGTATTTTCTCAGGCCTTTCTAGCTTTTATATCCTTTGTTGAGAAGTTAGGTATAATTCTGGAACATATGTCTTTTTATGTTATCTGGCCTTATGCTGTTCCTTCATTTAATATTCTTTCTTTATTCTGTAGATATTGTATTATGATTATTATGTGGTCAGAGATTTTATTTTTGTCTGTCCAGTCGAATTGGCATTCTGTAAACTTCTTATCTGTTTATATGCATCTATTTTGGGGGTTTGGAAAAATTTTACTTGATTTTCTTGAAAATATTTTCTGAGCCTTAAAGCTAGGACTCTTTAACTTCTTCTATTCCTAATATTCTTAAGTTAGGTCTTTTCATGGTATTCAAGATTTCCTGGATGTTTTGTGTCAGGTATTTTTTTTTTTTTTTTTTGGATTAAACATTTTCTTTGACTGATGTGTCATTTTTTACTATTTAATCTTCTACACCTGAAATTCTCTCCATCTCTTGTATTATGATGGTTATGCTTGGATCTATTATTCCTTTTTCCCCTCTAGGTTTTCCAGCCCCAGGACTTCCTCAGTTTATATTTCCTTTATTGCTTCTATTTCCATTTTCAGGTCAGGTCTTGAACTGTTTTATTTATTTTCTTCACCTGTTTTATTGTATTTTCCTGTATTTTAAGGAATTTATTCATTTCTTTTTTAAAGGTCTCTAGTATACTTATAATATTGGATTGATGGTTGTTTTCTTGTCCTTTGGTTGTGTTAGGATAGCCATGGCTTGGTGAAGAAGCATAGATGTGTTCTGAAGATTTCATTTTTTCCTGTCTTTGTTGATTTTATTCTTTGTTAGGCCTTCAGCTATTTGGATGATTTTTGTCCCTGGATATTTCTGTGGTAGTAGGTATTGGGAGAGATCTAACCTTAGTAATCCTGGTGTGACAGTCCTCAATTGAATATATCCTTGGGACATATAATTCTGGATTGCAGGTCTGATGAGAGTGGGTATATGATTCATGATCACCTGGTCAGATGATAGTGGACTAAGAGTTAATATAACAGTGTAGGTCTGTATTGGATAGCAGGCTACTCAGGGCAGCTAGGTTTGGCCCAGGGGACTTAGGGGGCAAGAATTAAGGGTGCATCAAAGGAATCGAAACCGTTTTGTCCCAGATCTGTTTTCACTTCTTATATCTTCTAACAGTTATTCTTACATTTGCTTCTTTATTTAAGTGCAATTCCAGAGCACACACCCTAAATATATGCCTTGGATACAAATAAGGGTGTGGCCAGTCATAACTTTATAAACCTAAAGTACTATAAAATTGACACTATGTGCACCAGCTATATGTTACATTTTTCTTTGATTTAGGGTTTAATGTGGCTATCATTTTATTGTAAGTATTATATGTTTTCAGTAGAATGATATAATTGCAATGTGGATTACTAGGAATAAAATATATTTTAAAAATCTTTTACTATATATTTTACCTTTTTGTATAATATCTATTAATTCTAATATTCTGTCAAGTCCATAATTATTATTTAAATTTTATTTTGCATATTAAATACCTTCAGACTAACAGTTCATTATTGTTTTACTTAACAATTTATTTTTCCTTTTAATTATTATAAGTTAGTAATGATTTAATTTAGTATTCTTTAAATTTTGACTATTTAATAAATGGGTACCTACATATAGATTATAACTATATTATCTTTGAAGCTCTTTAATGTTAATTCACATGAACATTGTTGCACAGTTATGTGTTTCTAAAATGTTTCTCAAATGTTCTGGAAACTGGGCAATGAATCTATGGCTTGAGTATGTCTTAGGCTTCTTTTGGAGAATTTCCCACTATTACTTGCTGAAAGAACATTGTATCCAACTACAAATAGTATCCTTTTAACGACTGAATACTATGCATCCTCTATTCTACTTTAGGTTTCCATGAGGACTTAGTCAGAGTTTGTATTTCTGCACAAAATATCATGACCAAGAACCAAGTTAGGGAGGAAAGGGCTTTTTAGGCTTACACTTCCACATTGCTGTTCGTCATCAAAAGAAGTCAGGACTGGAACTCAACAAGTCAGGAAGCAGGAGCTGATGCTTTCTTCCTCTGGCTTGCTCGGCTTGCTTTCTTATAGAACAGAAGACTACCAGCCCAGGGATAGCACAGTCTTATAGCCCCTTATTTCAGTTGTTCAGGACCCACATATAAAGACCAATCAATATGCACATCTGTGACATATGTGCAAGGAGGGCTATGTTCAGCCAATGTACATTCTTTGGCTGATGGTTCAGACTCTGGGAGACACAAGGATCAGAAAACTGGGAATAGTTCTTCCTTAAGACCCAGCTATACCACTCTTGGGCATATACTCCAAAGATGTTGCAACATCCCACAAAGGTACTTGCTCAACTATGTTCATGTAAGATCCTTACAGCTGGATCTTATAGAGGCACTTCCTCAAGAAAGGTTCCTTTATCAGTGATAACTCCAGCTTGTGTCAAGTTGACACATAAAACCATCCAGTATAACTACTTATGTTAGATACTACCTTTCATTTTTATTTGAGTTCAATATTTTAATAATTTCCTATAATATTACCCTATTATTTTTATTATTTTACTTCTATATCTCTGAAGTAGTTCAGATAAATGATCCCTCCCTTGCTCCACTATGTCTTTTCTTCTGTAGCTTGAGATTTTGTCTATCACAAGGAGTATTGTAAGTGAAATTTACAACTGTCATTATTTATTGTACCATATTTTCCTACTGCTTTAATATTAAAAATTTCTACTATGCTTTTTCAGTGTTTAAGGTGTTAGGACTAAACAGAAACACTGCCTCTTTAAAAATCTGCTCTTCTTTGTTAATGACTTGCTATAAAATACTTATACAATCAATCATGGTTTATTCATTATTCTAACATTTTATTACTGTCAGTTGCATTGGATTTTTATGAATGATTTGTAAGTGGTAGAATGTTACATGTACAGATTTGTTATTTCAGTAACTGGAGAATGACATTTGCTAAGGTATCTAATTATTCTAAGCTCTCATTTCACTGTGAATGATGCACATCACCCCCTCTTCTCTTCTGAGTGGGTGGAGCTCCCCTTGAGTGTCACTTATTCTAGCACTTCAAACCTCCACAAGGCTAGTTGATTCCTCTCCCATTGAGATCAGACAAGGCAGGCTACCTAGAAAATATCCCACATACAAGCAACATCTTTTCGGAGAGCCTCTGGGATGGACCGATAGCTTAGTGGAGCCGGGCGTGGTGGCACACACCTTTAATCCCAGCACTCGGGAGGCAGAGGCAGGCAGTTTTTCTGAGTTCGAGGCCAGCCTGGTCTACAGAGTGAGTTCCAGGACAGCCAGGGCTATACAGTGAAACCCTGTCTCGAAAAACCAAAAAAAAAAAAAAAAAAAAAAAAAAAAAAAAAAAAAAAAAAAAAAAAAAAGAGCACTGAGCTCTTCTGAAGGTTCTGAGTTCAAATCTCAGCAACCACATGGTGGCTCATAACCATCTGTAATGAGATCTGACACCCTCTTCTGCAGTGTCTGAAGACAGCTGCAGTGCACTTATAAAACATAAATAAATTAATTATTTAATAAATAAATCAGATAGCCCCTTATTTCAGTTGTTCGGGACCCACTTATAAAGACCAATCAATATGCACATCTGCTACATATGTGCAAGGAGGGCTATGTTCAGCCAATATACATTCATTGGCTGATGGTACAGACTCTGAGAGACACAAGGATCAGAAAACTGGGAATAATTCTGCCTTAAAACCCAGCTATATCACTCTTGGGCATATACTCCAAAGATGTTGCAACATCCCACAAAGGTACTTGCTCAACTATGTTCATCACAGCCTTGCTCATAGTAGCCACGAGCTGGAACCAACTAAGTTGTCCCTCAACTGAAGAATAGATAATAAAATATGGCGCATCTACACAGTAGAATACTATTTAGCTATTAATACAAGCACATCATGAATTTTGCAGGGAAATTGATGGAACTTGAAAATACCATCCTTAATGAGTTAATCTAGTCCTAAAAGGACACACATGGTATGTACAGACTTATAAGTGCACATTAGCCATAGAATACAGATACCACATTACACTCCACATACACAAAGAAGCTAAACAGTAAGCAAGGCCCAAATGAGGAAGCTTGAATCTCACTTAGAAAAGGAAATAAAAGTTATATCTTGAAATCATAAGAGAATTCATCTTAATCTAGATTATTTATTCATATTTTCCTTCAGGAGCCATCTAGGAAAGGCTAAAAGCATACAAAAGACCTTCTAGAGATGACACATCATATTGTGTCATCTGTAATAATTCTGAAATGCACATCTTCTGGATGTCTTGTGTGTAGATTGATTTTTGTACCTGATATGCCTCTGCTGTCATTTATTAAATTAATAATAACAATTCCTGGGCATTAGCTCACCCTATTAGTCAGATTTAGTGCCGATCAACAAAGGTGAACTCTTTTGTAGCAATTTGATGTAGGCATGGATAGTTTCTTAATTCTTAATAATCATTCTATAAAAATTCCTAATTTATACTACTAATTATTGATCCCTTTATAAAGTAGGCTGCCATTTGGACTCTGAAAACCTTCGTGTATCACAAGTTAATTCCACTAATACAGAAAGCATGGTTGTAGCATATTTAATATTAAGGATGCCATTCTTTTAGTTTTTAAATCTATTATCTAAAAACTAAAGGCCATAGACAGGGAATGAAGGATTTATTCTAGGTGCAATGACTGAAGAGAAAATACAAACTGGGTATATCTTTGCAAAACTTCAATACTAATAAGACACACTAGGCAGATGATTTGACTCTTGAGAGAAACAAGCTAATGTGGAATTAAAGCTCTAAACTTTTATTGAATCTGTGGTGCAATTGGCAGATAATGAAAACTTAGCTAGATAACTAGACTTAATGGAAACACATGCAAACATCTGTGTTCTAACTGCTTATTCACTCTATGACTTAAGTTTATATTTTTGATTTTTTATGAATTTTTAAAATAAAAGACGATTCGAATAACATGTAATCCTTTCTCCTAAAAAGGTACAACATCTAGGAATGATGGCAAAGGAGGCTGGACAAGAAACAGAGGTACAGCAAAACATAGCAAAAGAAAACAGAACTGAGGAGAAAAAGGAGAGGTAGGATAGAGTACAGAGAGTAGAGCACAAGGATGAATAGAAAAGCAGAGAGCAGCAGACAGGATTCTTATTTCCATGAGACAAGTGACTTTTTTTTTATTTGTTTGTTCTTTGTTTGCTTGTTTTGTTTGTTAATTATAGCAAGGCAGAGTTCTTCTTATTGACAAGGACAGGGCTTTTTGCTTCCAACTGGTTTCTTTCACTTAGCAATAGAAAGCTTTTTCCTTTCTCTATGCAATAAAGGTTGGAGGTTATTTTTCCATCCAGAAGGAGTTCTTTCTGTGCTGTCACTTGGGCTTTTGCTACATCCACCAAATACATATGCATATATATGTTTAGAGTTGTGTGTGTATGTGTGAGTGTGTGTATATGTGTGTATACAAGTAGATGAGAAAGATTGTTGAGCCCAACAAAAAGACTAGTGTGTATATGAATGTATGTATGTTTCTATGCACACTTGCTTGTGTACAAAGTTTTCCTGTCTGTTATTATTACTTTCTTCTCCTATTTCAGAAAAAGTTAATTTCTCCAAGCCTCCCTCTCAGCCTGCGAGTGAGAGGCCAGGCTTCTGAACAATAGAGAAAGGAGCTGTAAAAATTTAATGCTTTACTAAATCTCCTGCCATTTTACAAGTATTAATTGTCAGAGGCCTGCAGCTTCTGGCCTCAGAGTAACTTAGAGTTAACAGGTACATGTTATATTAGTGAGCAACCTTACTCTCTGAAAATCAATGTTTGCACACTCTCCATTTTTTCCAGTCAATCGGCTGCCTGCCAGAAGATCCTATGCTCAGGAAGGCTCCCAGAAATGTACCTAATCCTGCTGTGACTTCATGAGCCAGGATGGTTGATATAGGGGCTAAGGGGGGAGTTCCATTTTCAGAAGAAAATCTGTGGATGGAATGGGGGGGATATAAGAGGGGAGCTGGGAAGAGAGAGAGGGGCTGATTTGGGGATGTATAGTGAATAAACAAATAAATTAATGAAAAAAGATAAGTCAGACCTAGGTTCAATTCCAACCACCCACTAGGTGGTTCAACAAATATTGTTAACTTCAGTGGGAGATCTGATGACTGCTTTTGGCCTTTGTAGGTACCAGGGGTACATTTTATGTACATACATGCAGACAAAACATCAACACATAGAATGTAAAATTTAAAATATTAAAGGCACAAATGTCTTTAATTACTGGGAGAAATTTATTACTTAAAATAAAATGAACGTTGTAGTCATTTTTAAAACTTAGTAACTAAAGACTTAAACAAAGGATCCTACATGTTTTCATCAATTAAGCTTCTTTCTACATTTTGATAAACTATGAAGAGAGCTTATGTATTATTGATAAATTAGTTATTATAATTTATATGTAAGAGTTATGTAAGCTAGAAATTTATTTTTAAATTCTTGATAATTTCCTCAATAATGGCAAAACGATTCATATATACTAATAAATTTCACATCATCACTTTAATCCTTTTATAAAACTGGTTCAACTAAATGTTATGCATTGTTTCCCCCTTACTGTGAAATTTTACAGCAAATCATATAAGAAGGAACTATCTTAATGCACAGCATCCTATAAGAGACATAACTAATAAATATCATTACTGATTTTAGTGCTAAAATTCAATATTCAAATCCATAAAAATTATGGAAAGACTATTGCCATGTCCACATCAAATGTCTTAGTATAGAAATAGGCAAAATGAAGCAGATTAGTGTCATTTGTATATACATAGCATATTAGAATGCATTATCAAGACTCAGTAAACAAAAAAAAAAAAAATTGGGATTCAGGGGCAAATATTTTGACAAAAGATATTGTCAATAAGACAAAAAGACCACCAACAGATTGGGAAAGGATCTTTACCAATCCTAAATCAGATAGGGGACTAATATTGAATATATACAAAGAACTCAAGAAGGTTGACACTAGAAAATCAAATAACCCCATTAAAAAATGGGGCACTGAGCTAAACAAAGAATTTTCAACTGAGGAATACCGAATGGCGGAGAAGCACCTGAAAAAATGGTCAACATCCTTAATCATCAGGGAAATGCAAATCAAAACAACACTGAGATTCCACCTCATACCAGTCAGAATGCCTAAGATCAAAAATTCAGGTGACAGCAGATGCTAGCGTGGATGTGGAGAAAGAACACTACTCCATTGTTGCTGGGATTGCAAGCTTGTACAACCACTCTGGAAATCAGTCTGGCGGTTCCTCAGAAAATTGGACATAGTACTTCCAGAGGATCTTGCAATACCTCTCCTGGGCATATATCCAGAAGATGTTCCAATTGGTAATAAGGACATGTGCTCCACTATGTTCATAGCAGCCTTATTATAAAAGCCAGAAGCTGGAAAGAACCCAGGTGTCCCTCAAAAGAGGAATGGATACAGAAATTATGGTACATTTACACAATGGAGTACTACTCAGCTATTTAAAACAATGAATTCATGAAATTCCTAGGCAAATGGATGGATCTGGAGGACATCATCCTCAGTGAGGTAACCCAATCACAAAAGAACTCATATAATATGTACTCACTGATTAGTGGATATTAGCCCAGAAACCTAGATTACCCAAGATACAATATGCTAAACACATGAAAATCAAGAAGAATGAAGATCAAAGTGTGGAAATTAGGAACAAAGCACACATTGAAGGAGTTACAGAGATCAAGTGTGGAGCTGAATCAAAAGGATGGACCAACCAGTGACTGCTGCAGCCAGGGATCCATCCCATAATCAGCCACCTAATGCAGATACTATTGTATATGCCAGCAAGATATTGCTGAAAGGGCCCTGAGATAGCTGTCTCATGTGAGGCTATACCAGTGCCTGGCAAACACAGAAGTGGATGTTCATAGTCAGCTATTAGATGGAACACAGGGTTCCTAAGGGAGTAGCTAGTGAAAGTACCCATGGAGCTGAAGGGCTCTCCAACCCTATAGGTGGAAGAAAAATATGAACTAACTAGCACCCCCAGAGCTCATGTCTCTAGCTGCATATATAGCAGAAGATGGCCTAGTTGGCCATCATTGGGAAGAGAGGCCCCTTGGTCATGCAAACTTTATATGCCCTAGTACAGGGGAACGCCAGGGCCAAGATGTGGAAGTGGGTGAGTAGAGGAGCAGGGCAGGGGATGGGGGAGGGTTTAAGGGACTTTTGGGATAACATTTGAAATGTAAATGAAGAAAATATCTAATAAAAATTGGAAAAAAAAAAGAATTGCAAGCTGTAATTTTCTGTTTGTCCCATTAAACTTTGTATTCACATTTAACTAATGTTCATGTAAGATTTAATAAGTTTTTTCTCTGTATCCTGTAATTGGATTATCCCCATTACATTCTTCAATTATAAAAACACAATTCAATACAGATTAAGTACATAAGGCTTATTTCTATGCATTGTTTTGATAACATTTAAAAGCCTCTGGAAGGACTTTTTACTTTATCAAAATGATAACCTTAACCAGCTATCGCAATTAATCTGGACCCCCAAGATTTCTCAAACACTGGACCACCAAACAGGCAGTATAACCTGCTAAATGAGGCGTCCAACACACATATAGCAGAGGACTTTTGGGTCTGTGTTCATTCAGAGATTATACACATAACCCTCAAGAGACTGGAGGCCCCAGGGAGTATAGAAGTCAGGTAGGCTGAGGAGTGGGGGAATCCACCTAGAGACGGGGGGAATGTGGAGCAGTCAGGGAGTGGATTGGGGAGGGAAAATCAAATATGGAGTGTAAAATATAAATTAATTTAAAAAAGAGATGATAACCTTATGGTACATAAATTCTTAACTTCTTCAACTTCAATGTTAGTCTGACTTTAATAGTAAAATAATTCTTCATTACTTTCAACATTGCCTTGTCTACATAAAATAAGGGACACATTCTCCTACCTCACCATGATAAACAACTGCCAGCTATGAAGACTCCTGAATTACCAAACAAGGTAGTAATGTGTAGTCAGTTTATGAAGTTGTAAATCATAATAGACTTTACTTTGCATAGCCTTTTTGACTATGAAAGTATCTTTTAAAAAATCTCATAACAGGCATTTTCTTCTACATTGAAACTTCCCCTTGTTAAATGTAGTCTTTTTTTTTTTTTTAATGCATATCAAACTAAACATCTAAATGTGATTTTCTGGATGGTCCTTCCTTCCATCTCAGCGCCAAACATTGTCTCTGGAACTCCTTCCATGGCTATTTTGTCCTCCATTCTAGAAGGAACAAGTATCCACACTTTGGTCTTCCTTCTTCTTGAGTTTCACGTGTTTTGCAAATTGTATCTTGGGTATTCTAAGTTTCTGGGCTAATATCCATTTATCAGTGAATGCATATCATGTGTGTTCTTTTGTGATTGGGTTACCTCACTCAGTGTGATATCCTCCAGACCCATCCGTTTGCCTAGGAATTTCATAAATTCATTGTTTTTAATAGCTGAGTAGTACTCCATTGTGTAAATGTACCACATTTTTTTTGTATCCATTCTTCTGTTGAGGGACATCTGGGTTCTTTCCAGCTTCTGGCTATTATAAATAAGGCTACTATGAATATAGTGGAACATGTGACCAGCCAGAGACTGCCCCACCTGAGGATCCATCCCATAAACAATCACCTAACCAAGATACTATTGCATATGCCAGCAAGATTTTGCTCACAGGACCCCGATATACCTGTCCCTTGTGAGGCTATGCCAGTGCCTGGCACATACAGAAGTGGATGCTCACAGTCATCTATTGGCTGGAACACAGGGCTCCCAATGAAGGAGCTAGAACAAGTACTCATGGAGATAAAGGGGTCTTTAGTCCTATAGGAGGAACAACAATATGAAATAACCAGTACCCCCCCCCCAGAGCTTGTGTCTCTAGTTGCATATGTAGCAGAGGATGGCCTAGTCAACCATCAATGGGAGGAGAGACCCTTCATTTTGTGAAGATTATACACCCCAGTACAGGGAAATGCCAGGGCCAAGAAGAAGGAGTGGGTGGGTTGGGGAGCAGGGCAGGGGAGGGTATAGGAGACTTTCAAGATAGCATTTTAAATGTAAATGAAAAAAAATCTAATAAAAAAGAAAGTTAAAAAAAAGTGTGATTTTTCATATTAAGGCAACAAATTGAATGTGTCTCCCTTATACCCCAATAGTATGAAAGGTATTCCAAAATGTGTAATGGCACTAACAAAATTTGAAAACTCAACAAATTTAACAAAAATGGTGTCAGACAGAAAACAGATACTGCAATTAAATGCATACTACTGATCTTATAAACTGGAAATAATATTCATAAATAGGTTACATTAGGAGTATATATGGCAGGTTTGATGAGTTGATTTTTTTTTTTTTTTTTTACTAATTAAAGGTTGCCCATAAGCAGGAAAAGAATAAAGGGATTTTTTTTTCCTTTTTTAGTATTCATATCTAGGCAAACAAATTTATGCACTACAATTTTCTTTTTTTAGCATATGATAAAATTAAATACCTAAATTAACCCTTAAAATGAAAAGTTGCGGTAGGAAAAACAAAGGCAAACAAATAAAATTATAAAATGTAGCTAATAGCAGGGAACTAATTAAGAACCAAGGAAATAAGACAATCAGTGTTGTGTGAAATTATGTGCTCTTGGGAAAATCTTTCAAAGAGAACTCAGCATGGGCAGAGTCCTAAAATCAATCATTAAATTTCAAGAAGGCAACTGGGCATGACGAGAATACCTACAAGATATCAGCAGGCTGTTATGTGGACATGGCCATACACAATGACCTTTTTTTCAAAACCACCACCACCACCACCATGAACAAGCTCAAACAGGATCTTAAAGTTATGAGTTTCAACCCATAGTTCAATATAAGAAAAACATATAGTGGGGAAAGGCCAAGAATTTTCAAAGAAGATTTTGCTGAAGTTTTCTGAAATATCAAATTGTAAGTGATAATGATGATGACATAGGCAATGAAACAAAATAGCATGGACATGGAAAGAATTGGATAATGGCTGGAGCTTTTATATGTGTTGATATGTCCCATCTTTAAGTATTACAAATAGGAGAAAGTTCTGATCAAGAGAGTAGACATTCAACAGATTTCAGTGGATTTAAAATTATTTCAATTATATATTTTATTTAAAGTCAATATTTTAATCTCAAAGTAGCTAGGTGGTGGTTGCTTGGGCATTCAGTTGCAGCACTCAAGTAGCAGAAACAGTCTGATATCTGATTTTGAGGCCAGTAGAGTATACAGAGTGAGATCTAGGAAAGGGAGGGCTACACTGAATAAAATTCTGCCACAAAAAATAAATAAATAAAAAATAAACAAAGAAACAAGCAAAACATGAAAAAACTCCTGATTCTATAGGCTCAAGAGATTGTTCAGTGGTTAGAAGCACTGACTGCTAATTCAGTGGTCCCAAGTTCAATTCCCAGAACACACATAGCATCTCACAGCTATCTATATCTCCAATTCCAGGGGATTTGGCACCTTTCCACAGAAAAGAAGGCAGAGCACCAGTGAACATAAAAATAAATATATCTCAAACTCAAAGTAAAATCCTTCTGTCTCAAAAAAATAAACCTATGGCAAAAATTAATTACCTTCCATAACAAAACAGCATAGCTTTAAAGGTGAAAATACATTCTAGATACTCAGCATCTTAAGAAGTATAATGGAAAATTACTTAATTTGTCAGAAATTAGCATGCATATCTAATGGAAAAATATTATGAGAAGTAGAAGTATTTAAGCATAAAATTAGCATTTATTAAAAATATATTGAAGAAATTGAATTAAAAATAAAAGAGTTCCAGAGACAGAAATTAATGCATATGGCAATCTTTAATATAACTGGAAAAGAATAATAATGTATTAGAAAGAAAGAAGGAATTGGGTGAATATATAAAATCTACGAGAAATTTATAAATAAGGAAGTATGGACAAGTGAACTATAAAAAGAGAGGGAAATAAGAGGAAAATATTTAAAAATACATTCAAAAAATCATTAATATTAATTTTGATATCAGCAAACCACAGATTTTTTCCTAGAATTGTTAAAAGTTTAATGAAAGGCATGGATTAATGAAATTCTTTAGTTTGGATAAATTTGAAAATACCCATAATCAAACATATTATAATTAACAATGCAGAACGTTTAAGAAGCCATCTTGAGAGGATTCATCATGCATAAGACACTAGCAGGAAAAAAAAAAATTAAGTTAACAAAGCCTAAGTCATTTTAGATAGTTAAGATCAAAGTAAAATATTCTCATATACACAAAAGTTTTAGAGAATCCTTTGTGCTCATATGGAATATACTAACACGTAGCTTGTATTTACAAAAAGTTTGAAAATTTTGTTACATATATACATGTATGTATTATAGTACAATTATTAGTATAAATCATCTTAACATATATTTTTCTTGGTGTTGTAGAGTATACAATCATAACTTGTTAAAATGTTTTAGATTGTATCTCCAAGAAGCCTGCATGATTTCTTCTGGCACTCTGTGTGATTGCTGGCAGAAAGGAAACTTGTAATTTATTTTCAGCTTTATTATACTACAATCAAGGTGTTAGGTATATTTAATAATACCATACCTTTCTGATATGCATTTCAGAGCAAAGGCAATGGTCTTGTATTACCTTAAGGCCCTTCAGATTTTCCTTGAACAAAAATCACAGGAAAGCATTAGCATTGAGAAACTCTTTTGATTACCTGTGGTTTCTCAGATTGGTATTGTCTACCCATATACTGTATTTCTGTTCACATTTGTTTGTTTGTAACATGGATGAAATGTTTCTCCGGATACAGCAGTATCACAACTGGTTTTGTTTTTCTTTGTTTTGTTTTTTGAGTGTCTGATTTAGTCTTAATTTACAAATGAGGGTGCACCAAGGTTGATGTAAATTACCCAAAGTCACACAGCAGGGTCATCAGGAGGTTCAGGTTCTGTTACTGGGAGCTTGGGAAGGAGAGAATATTGCAGGAGGGAGGGAGGAAGAATGGGGAGGGAGGGAAGAAGGAGGGAAGCTCTAGTGAACTCACTGTCCCCTTCAGGCCCCCCTCATTATGCTTCCTTAGAAAAGAAAACAAGGTTTGAAGGTGAATTATTTCTTCACTTAGAGGGCATTGAGTGGCAGAGCTAGGACTGAACCCTGGCCCTTCATCGGATCTCACCTGATCCACAGCAGACATCAGGTTGAACCAGGATCCTTTAGAAGTCTTACAACACTGTCAACTAAAACACCGCTCTCTTCTGGAGCCAAATTTGAGTGACCCCAGAAACAGGTTAGTTACCCCCCAAATCCCAGGTTCCAATGTGGAAATAGTTTCATGCAGTTTCATGACTATTAATGAGGTTCTAAGCATTTCTCTGTTAGATCTGAGTCTTCTTATATAGGAGATAACATATGCTTGGGAATGTGCCGGCTCAGAAATATGTGATTGGAGAGATCATATTGCCTAAGAGACAACTAACAACTGTTGTCATGGTAAATGGATATTGTACTGGATTTCTTTCTAAATGTCCATATTCAGACATATAGGCAAATGCTACTCCCAATAATGTGCAGAAAACTACAAATTCAAAGACTCACAACTGCTCAAAGAAATGTAATTATTAATTCAATGTAGCTTCACTTGTCTGCAATGGGCTTATAAAGAGTTTTATCTGTCAATTGTCAGCCATAGAATGTTAAGAACTTAATGGGCTCCTAGCATTCTCTAGGAAAGTAGTGGCTACTGATGGATTCTGGAGCAGGATAAGTCATTGTTTTCAGTTGTATTGTCACTTAGGAATCATCATACTTCAGGGAACAGTCCAACATATGTGGCCAAGTCAGCTTAAATCCAATGGTTAAGAACTAAAAGACATAAAATGGGAAAGGCAGGAGATTAATGGGAAATAAAAGAATTCCTAGGAAGAAAGCAGCCAGAATATATTGTGCACAAATGTGAATTTGTTTAAGGATTATTTTAAGAAAAAAACTTAAAAGGAAATGTTTTTCCAGTAATGATGTTAAATAAAAGGTAATATATTGTTAGTATGCATAATATGAAAGTCTTATATTAAACATGATAAAGAACCAGATGTTTACATACTATAAAATTTTAAGTATCAATACAAGCAAGGTCCTAATAAATTTAAGTTATCAATTGAAATATTCAATTAACCACAAAAATATTTTAAACCATTAAAAAATATTTAAAAAATCTTAATACACACACACACCGATAGATAGATAGATAGATAGATAGATAGATAGATAGATAGATAGATAGATAGATAGATAGATAGATATAGGTATAGATATAGATATAGATATAGATATACATATAGATATAGATATACATATAGATATACATATAGATGAAGTAACAATAGATTAAGTATTTATGTCAGGAAAAAATTAACAGAAAACTCCACTACTGAATAAGTTAAGGAAAAAATAGTTTAAAAGCACATAATCATGTGAGAAATACAAAAATACAATTTTTATCAGCATCAAACTCCTTTCATGTAAGCATATTCAAGATACAGATTGGAGAATGCTACAAAAGAAAGAAAGAAAACAACTCTCACTCTAAAATTTCTTCACCTAGCAGAAATGATACTTGGAAAATTATTTTATTCATTTTTAGTTTTTAATGTGATGGGATTGTAAACGATTAGTACACAAGAGTGAGAATACATAGATCAGTTGGAAAGATAAAGTGTTTTACTCAGAGTATGGTTTGAGTTCAGATACCCAGCATCAGTGAAATTAAAATGCAGGAATATTAATGAGCATTTTAACCTATATTATGATAGAGGACATTGAGATAGGCAGGTTTGTCAACTTCACTGGCTAGTCAGTGGAGCTTTATCAATGTTCTGCACATTAAGTGAGAGACCACGTCTCAGAGAAAGACACATTAAATTGACCTCTGGTGGACACTACACACAAACACATCACACACACACACACACACACACACACACACACATATGCACACACCTGTATACACACGTGCACACCAATATAAACATACACATACACAACTATTTCCAAATATACCATATTGTCTTAAAATTTTTCCCTTCTGTTTCTTGTACCATGTAACCACTACATTCTTATTTCAGTATTACTTATCTTAGAATATTTTACAATTTACAGTAAAGTAAGATTTGTGGCAGTTGCTGGGTGTGGTGGTACACGCCTTTAATCCCAGTACTTGTTTTGTTTTGTTTTGTTGTTTTGTTTTGTTTTGAGACAGGGTTTCTCTGTATAGCCCTGGCTGTCCTGGAACTCACTTTGTAGACCAGGCTGGCCTTGAACTCAGAAATCTGCTTGCCTCTGCCTCCCTAGTGATGGGATTAAAGGAGTAGACCACCATGCCCAGTTTTTTTGGGGGGTGGGGGTGGGGAGCATTATGTGTTTTAACTAAGAAATTTGCATCACTGGATTTAATATTTTAAGAGACCCTATATTAATGTTCAGGATATTCACATAAGTATCATGTCTAACCTTGCTAGTATATAATATTATTAATTTTGTTAATATATGAAAATAAATTTTATTTGTACAAGTACATATATATATTTGTTTTAAGAAAGACAGACAAATATTGCTCATATTTATCAATAATATTGTTTAATTTTAAGTAACTTAATTTTTGCAAATATATGCAAATAACTTTATTGCCCATAAAGAGAATTACATAACAATTTACATTTTATAACAAATTACAATTTTAAGAAGAGCAATACTCAGTATATTGCTAAATAGAATATAATTAAAATTAGTGCTTCAAATTATTCAGTTTTCATTATTTCTGTTTTAATTTATTGGTATATAATATTAGAATAGTTTCAGAAAACTTCTATTCATTGCAATTCATATGCAAATAAATGAAAAATTTTAATCATTTTATAAGCATTATAAAGCATCTAATTTTTTGACCTTATATAGAGTATAGTATAGTAGGTCACAACATATTTTAAAAAATCAAATACCCATGAAGAACTCAGGACAGTGAACTATTCATTGAAAAGGGGCTGGCATTTTGCCTTTTTCTTTCCTAGTTACTTTGCCAAATGATTGGGCATTAATCAACTTCTGAATAAAAGGTTTGTGAAGATCAGCCAGAGAATTTATTAGCTTCCCATTAGAGGCACCAGTCTGTTCAAAGGCTAATTAGACCAATCTGTGAATATATCAATCCCATAATTACTCAGACTAATTATATTATTCATCGGAAATATGTTCATGAGAATCTACTAATGTGTAACCTTTTAGTTTTAAGATGACCGGAACAGAAATAGGACACAGATGTATGGATCTGATATGTGTGGTTTATTTGAAGATGCCATAATAAAATGTCAGAAGAAGAACTATGGCTAAATCAAAAATTAATAGATAATATTGAGTTAGGTATCATGATTTCACAGATCTTTATAAATGAGACAAAACTATAGTATTTGGACATAAACTTCATTTAAAACGGCTATATGATTCTTTCAACAGGAGTCTATGTATGTGAACCACTGTAAACTATGTGTTCACATACACATGAAAAATCTTTGTCAATCTGCAGATTCTAATAATCAAAAACATATTAACCTGGTATCTAGGAACTGTTTTTAGGTATGGAGAGACAACGAGTAATTCAGGAATATATTATGCATATTCAGACTAATAAGCCAAAATTTAAAAAAAAAATGGCCAGTAAAAATGTCCACATATGCTCATATGGATAGTACTTATCTCTGGGAGCTGAAAAATCAATTAGGATGGGGATGAGATAAACAGTTATGTTTACAATGGCAGTTTATTAATTTCTAGTATATTCACATCAAAAATTACTTAACTTGGTTCAAAGTTAGTATCTCAAACACATACTTGGCTCATGAGTTCTGCCTTTCATGAACCAGACAAAAATCAGTAAACAAAAGCTGAATTTCACTGCAGATTAACATAAATCTTGATGCCTTTAAACATTCACACAGGAACTACTTAAAAGATGTAACTTCTATAACTATTTTTTCTCTTTTTTTTAATTAGATATTTTCTTATATTTTTTGTTGTGAGCCTAGCCTTTAACAGCTGAGCTATCTCTCCAACCAAATTAGATATTTTCTTAATTTACATTTCAAATGCTAATCCTAAAGTTCCTTATACCCCCCCCCATGCTCTGCTCCCCTACCCACCCACTCCCACTTCTTGGCCCTGGTGTTCCCCTGTATTGGGGCATATAAAGTTTGCAATATCAAGGGCCCTCTCTTCCTGATGATGGCCGACTAGGCCATCTTCTGCTACATATGCAGCTAGAGACACAAACTCTAGGGGTTCTGGTTAGTTCATATTGTTATTCCTCTTATAGGATTGCAGACCCCTTCTGCTCTTGGGGTACTTTCTCTAGCTTTTCCATTGAAGGCCCTGTGTTCCATTATATAGATGACTGTGAGCATCCATTTCTGTATTTGCCAGGCACTGGCATAGCAATATATATATATATATATATATATATATATATATATATATATATATATATATATATATATATCAGGGTCCCTTCAGCAAACTCTTGCTGCTGTATGCAATAGTGTCTGGGTTTGGTGACTGATTATGTGATGGATTCCAGGGTGGGGTAGTCTCTGGATTGTTCCTCCTTTTATATTAGCTCCAAACTTTGTCTCTGTAACTCCTTTCATGGGTATTTTCATGGGTATTTTGTTCCCTATTCTAAGGAGGAATGAAGTATCCATACTATGGTCTTCCTTCTTGATTATCTTGTGTTTTGGAAGTTGTATCTTGGGTATCCTAAGATTCTGTGCTAATATCCTCTTATCAGGTAGTGCATATCTAGTGACTTCTTTTATGATTTGGTTACCTCACTAAGGATGATATCCTCCACATACATTCATTTGCCCAAGAATTTCATAAATTCATTGTTTTTAATAGCAGAGTAGTACTCCATTGTGTAAATGTACCACATTTTCTGTATCCATTCCTCTGTTGAGGGACATCTGGGTCTTTCCAGATTCTGGCTATTATAAATAAGGCTGCTGTGAACATAGTGGAGCATGTGTTCTTAGAGGAACACTCCTCCATTGCTGGTGGGATTGTAAGCTTGTACAACCACTCTGGAAGTCAGTCTGGCAGTTCCTCAGAAAATAACATCATTATTTTAAATTACAAATCTCCATTAAGGCACACTGTAGCAGTCATAAGACAGGTAGTATACCATATGAGCTCTTAGGAGTGGGAAGTGTGAGACCTAGCAAATATCTTTAGAGAGGTATTCTGACAAAGCAATTAGAAACAGGTTGTGACATTTTTCATGCACCATTTATTAGTTTAATCAGAGTTGTGTACTCATAACGCTTAGGAAAAATTACCAATATTTAAAAATATTATATTTGAAGAATAAATCAGAACCACTTTTATACTAGATGAAGCCCATAATTGTAACTCTTTTATTCAAATGGCATTCCTTTTAGACTGGCATTTAGATTTATTCTGAAAGCTTTTAAACTTTTTCAAAAGATCAAGGGCATTGAACTTTGCAGTTTTTATTTTATTATAAATCTCAGCCAATTTTTAAACAGTATTACTTTAAGACTTGTGGCTTACACCTAAGTACTATAAAAAGGACACTTCACATACATACCAGTTTATGAATGTAAACAGGTTTTTGAAGTATAATGTTATAGAATGATCCAATTGTTAGTAAAATGATTTTAATATTGAGAAAATTGATTGGAACAATAAAATATTTTAAATCTTGATTCATCTGAGAGAGCAAGAGGGAAGAAAAATCCATCCTGTAGGTTACTTAATTTCCTTATTAGCTAAATATAATACACAGTTAAAGGCATTTGTTATTCATATTGTACTGAAATAATTCTTCCTATTATGAATTTAATTTTAATAGAATTACCATACTCATAAAACAAATTTTCAGACACAAATATATTTAAAAATTCAACTTGTAATTTTTATTAATATAATGTGTTCGCTATCTTGTTCATTAGGTCTTTTTGCATGTGTACACACACGTGTATATTTGTTTTGATTTTGTGTGTGTGTGTGTGTGTGTGTGTGTGTTGTATTTTATTCAAAGACAGAATTTCAATAGGTGACCTGTTTGTGCTGCAATGTACAATGTTGACCAAAGCTAGGCTCAAACTCACAGAGATCTTGCAGGTTATCTGAGTGATGGTATTAAGGGCATTATGTTTTTAATTGATCACATAAAAGCAAGGGGAACTGTCTTTGCTTCTGGGTCAGTGTGATATACAAATGGGATAGCAGGCTGTGGCATGAAAGTTTCTTAGTTATTGAGCATTTCATAAATCTTGGTACTACAATTTTCTGTAATGTCTCCCTCTGGGGTAAAGAGCCAAGCTTCCACAGATTGATGATGAATAAGTGATTTTGAGTCATCCTAGCACAGACTTTACACATTTTACACTATTATTTTTCTTACCAACTAACTGTGATATTTTAACCAAGTATATTTCAGTAAGGAATAATCTGCAAGAATGAAAAAAAATATGAACATCATTAAGCTAAATGTCACAGGTGATTGATTTTTAAGAGTTTGCATTTACAATCCTAGTAACTGAAAATGCCCTTCATGTGTGTTAACTACTGTGTGAATTATAGAAATGCAATACATGCACACAATTGTATTTTGGTTGGATTTAAGGCATGCTATACAAAACAATAACCATCCCTAGTTCTGTAATTGGGTAAAGAATCCATGGCTAAGAGGGTCACAGGAATGATCAGAAAAGCTACTACTATTATTTACTAAATTACATTGTATCAATATTCCCATTATATTTTTATATTTAATCTAAAGATGTGTGAAGCTAGTGGACATCAGCTAAGTGTCTTTCTGCATTGAGTGAATGCTAATTAACATATAGACCCATATAACTGGTCAAATGCAGACAATAAGTTACTATGAAGTCCACAAGCCTATAGGGGACATGAATGTCATAAAGCCAGACATTGTGGAGAATTGCTAACAAACAGTGAGTTCTAGACATGATAATATCATTGTACTCATGAACTCAAAATGCCTATGACTATATATTCAATACCTGCTAAAGATAAAATAAGTTAAGAATTCCAGCAAAGTGAATCACCATAATTCTGAGGAGTTATTGGTGCCTGATGCTTCTTGTGGGAAGGAGAGTCCAATTTCTTCTGGGATGTGGTCCTCAAATGTTATCTAAGCACTAATGGATGGTCCCCCCCCACATACATACATACATACATACATACATACATACATACATACATCATACAGAAAGCCATACAGACAGACAGAAAGACAGACAGACAGACAGACAGACAGACACACACACACACACACACACACACACACACACACACATTGAGATGATGCTAATGGACTAAATCAGTTAAGAGTCCATGAAGTTGTGAAGGAGACATTTTGGTTGGTTCTGGAAGTAGTAGAAAGGGAGGGAACAGGGGATGGATTTGTTCAAAGCACATTGCATGACATTTTCAAATATAATGATATTAAAGCATTTTATTTTCATGTTGTAAGAGAAAACTCATTTATTTTAAGAGAAAAATCAATTTTTCTAAGATTACTGTATTACATTATTGAATACGGAAAGATTATTAGGTAGAATTGTACTTATATTTGAAATAAATGTAAAACATTGTCAAAAATAAGTATTTATTTATTTGATATGTGTTTGTGTATTATAAAATGTTCCCGTGCCATATAAAGGGAAATGATGTCATTGAAGCTCTTTATCATCTTTGCATCTTCTCTACTGTTTAATTTTTAACGTGTGTATCTAAGTATAAAAACATTCATATATCCATGTCTGAAGCTTGTCCAAACATACAAAATAAAGGCATCAGATTTCCCAGGGTGGGATGGGTGGCACAACATGGGTGCTGGGCACTAGATTCTGATCATAAGCAACATGTTAACTATTGAGGCATCTCTCCACTCCCTTTAATATTGTTCAAAGAAACGTGAGTATTAGATAAAAACAATGCACTAAATATATGAACCTTGTGTTTTCAGATTAGTAGAAGATACTTGTAGTCACAGTGAGATTATGAAGTTAATATATTATAGTTAAGAAAGGGACCTAGATGACTGCAATCCAGAAGACCCGACAATCAGCTGAAAGAGTCAGATGCAGATATTTACACTCAACCAATGGGCAGAATCTGCTGACCATTGTGGTTGAATTAGGGAAATGCTGAAAGAAACTGAGGAGGAAGGCGACGCTGTAGGAGGACCAGCAATCTCATTTAATCTGGACCCCCTAGATCTCTCAAACACTGGACCACCAAACAGACAGCATACACCAGCTGATATGAGGCCTCTAACTGCAGAGAACTTCTGAGTCTGTGTTCAATCACAGATGAAGCACCTAACCCTCAAGAGACTGGAGGCTCCAGGGAGTTTAGAGGTTAGGTGGGTTAGGGGTTGGAGACATCCTTGTGGAGACAGAAGGGTGGGGATTAGGTATAGGATGTGGAACAGTTGGAGGTTGTATGGCGAATAAAATCTGGAGTGTAGATAGATAAATGAATGAGTGAATGAATGGATAAATAAATAAATAAATAAATAAATAAATAAATAGATTTTAAGCCAAGCATTGATTAACGTGGTTCAAAATTATTAGAATCCAAGGACAGAAGCTTGAGTTGAAAAGAGATGGGTAGATTTTAGAGAGACCTATAGCAGATTTTATAAGTCAAAATATGACCAAGAATGGGTGCACAAATTAAAATACAGATAGGTGTAGGAAAAGTGCCTTTTAACATTTAGGTAAATACTATTTCCTAGACTCAAATATCCCGTGAAGCTATGTGAGCAACTCCCAGAAGGTTTGCAGGGCACGGCAATCACAGATGAACAGTGATAATCTATTCTTTACTTTTCAGCATAAAAATCATGAGATTTAGAAGTGATGCTGTATGTACTCAGGAGGGTAATTATGCAATAGGAGAAAACAATTATCCTTGAACTGAATCCTACAGAATGGCTAAGTAAATAAGAAAACTAAATAGAACAGGAAGATTCATAAAAGAAACATTTTCAGTGATTTAAACTGCAAAAATAAAGTTTAAATATTTTGGCTAATGAAATTCCCTTTGGGTCCTGGGAATCTCTCGATTCCCTGGTGTCTGGGAATTTCTAGTGCCCCATGGTTTTGTGTGTCAACTTGATACAAGCTGGACTTATCACAGAGAAAGGAGTGTCCCTTGAGGAAATTCCTCCATGAGACTGACCTGTAAGGCATTTTCTCAATTAGTGATCTGGGGTCGGGGTGGGGAGTGGGCATTGTGGTGGAGCTATCCCTGAGCAGATAGCCCTGGGTTCTATAAGAAAGCAAGCAGAGCAATCCAGGGGAATTAAGCCAGTAAGCAGCATTCTTCCATGGCTTCTGTAACCACGCCTGCCTCCAGGTTCCTACCTACCCTGTGTGAGTGCTTGTTCCGACTTCCTTTGGTGATGACCAACAATCTGTGAATGTAAGTTGACAAACAAACAAAAAACAAAGAAACAAACAACAAAGCCACTTTTCTCCCCAACATGCTTCTTGGTCATGATATTGTGGGCATGAATAGAAACCCTAAGACCCATTTCCTACCCCTACTGCTACATATTTGTATTCATTTTCCTGACCCTCTGGACTTCTTTCCCATCTCTTTCCATACCTGACTCTGCCTGCCGCCCCTTTTTTATCTCCCTCTATCACTCCTTCCCAGGTTACTCTCTCCCTCTATCTTCTGCAATTATTTTGTTTTCACTTCTAAGTAGGATTGAAGCATCATGGGTGGGTGAGTGGGTATGGAGGGGATCATTCACTTAGAGGCTAATGGGAGCAAAGACTGGAAAGCGGGACAACATTTGAAATGTAAATTAATTCAATGAGCAATTAGAAAAGTTAAAGTACTCATAAAAATATTTATGGCATCCCTATATCTGTTAAGTCACAATGTCAGAGAGCCAATATGCAATATGGAAATGTTAAAAGCAATAAAAATAAATATTTAAAAACTTATTGAATCTTTACCTTTACTTCTCTTCAAATTCACTAGGAAACACGTATAGGCATGGATAAATATACATATATGTTATGAATGCACAAGACACACAAACACACACACATATAGTAATGGAAATTATTTCTGAAATCTCTACAAATAAAAGTTTTACTAGCTAAAAAATTCACTCGATTAAAGAAAAATTAAATATTTCTGAAACAAAAGATTAAGGCATTCCCCTCATACTGAATTATAACCTGCAAAATGAAAGAAGTCCTTTTTTAATCCCCAAATTGCTTTTGGTCAGTGTGGTTTTATCACAGGAACAGAAGGGAAACTAGAACACTGACCAAGTCTGACAGCAACATTAATCACTGGTCAGTCTGATCTCCATTGAGGCTTCTGGCAGGTGTTCCTGATCTTGCTCTTTAATCTGGGCATCTTTCCATCATTACACTGATAATTTTACCTTGTAAACCTGGCAAAAGTATTTTATTTGAATTGTATTATAGCTATGAGTAACATCCTGGTGGTGGTTTTAGCCTCAATCTGTCTCAAGATAGCATTCTTGAAAGCAATAATGTGTTGAAACACAGATGAAGAAGATATTGAACGTTTATTGTGCTAATAGAGTGAAACCTACAAGGGAAAAAAAAAAAAAAACTTTTAAAAATTCCATGATTGAATTTGTTCAACCATGATTTGATTTTAAATATTTTGTTTTCCCGAAAAGAAAAACTGCAGAGCACTGCATTTTATAGAACCTTTAGTTTTAATACAAACTGAGTTTAATTTCCTTTTTTGACAACAAAACAAAGCAAAACAATATCTATGATGGCTGATTGTCTTACAACACTGTAAGACCTATTGAATCCTTTCTTATTCCATTGTCCTGAAATTTACAATGGACACAGAACATATAGAAGAAAAGTATCTACCACAGAGTATTTTCTTTTGCATTAATTTATTTATTTATTCATTCATTTATTCATTTATTATGGTTTTAGAGCTTTATTGTAGAAATGCAAGGATAAGGAGAGAAGGTAGAAAGAGGGGGACCACCAGCCATGGATGGCCATGTGGAGAGAAGGGCCAGGAGAAAAGGAGGGCTAGAGAGGAGAGTAAAAAGGTGGGAGCCTAAAGAGCTACTTATTTATTTTTTAATGGAAATGCTCATTCACTGTATTCAGGTCATGGGTTCCATGCCCCTAGATCCTCACAGGTTTTTTCCACCTGCCCACCCACATAAAGACATGTCTTCTCTTTTTTTTTTTTTTTTTTTTTTCTCTCTTTAGAAATATAAATACACAGAAACTGTGATAGCATGCAAATAGCCTACCATAGATTTCTACTGAAACATCCTTAAATTTGATTTGTCACACTAAAAATAGAAAATAGGCAACTACTTTTTAAACTTTAAATAATCCAATAATTCCCTGAAGTCACTCCATAATCATAAGGACAAATGGACCATAATACTCTCAGCTCTTTTTTCTTAGATTTATATTCTAAGCTCTTATGTAAAATGTAAACTTCTTGCACAGCATGGTGGGAGAAATCTGAAATCCTAGCACTTAGAAAATAAGACAATACGATAACAAGTTGAAGTCATCTTCAACCAAATTTCATTCAATCAAAGAAAATGCACTTCTTTTACATTAGCATTCCAGATTATACTAATATAACAATTTTTTATGAAAATTAAAGTACAGTAAATAAAAGCATTTGTAAATAGGAGTTACAAAGTTTGTAGCTGAGACAGAAGGAAGGACCATCCAGAGACTGCCCTATCCGGGGATTCCTACCATAATCAGCCACCAAATGCAGACACTATTGCATATGCTAGAAAGATTTTGCTGACATGGCCTGATATACCTGTCTCTTGTGAGGCTATTGGATGGAACACAGGGTCCCCAATGGAGAAGCTAGAGAAAGTGCCCAAGGAGCTTCTGAAGGGGTCTGTAACCGTATAGGAGGAACTGCAATATAAACTAACCAGCACCCCCTGAGCTCGTGTCTCGAGCTGCATATGTAGCAGAAGATGGCCTACTAGGCCATCATTGGGAGGAGAGACCCTTGGTCTTGCCAAGATTATATACCCTAGTCTAGGGGAATGCCAGGGCCAGGAAGAAGGAGTGGGTGGGCTGGGGTACAGGGGGAGGGTAGAGGGTAGAGGGAAATTTCGGGATACCATAGTAATGCAAATGAAGAAAATATCTAATAAAATTGTTTTAGAAAAAGAAAATAAATCTGATTTTATCTAAGGAATGAAATTGCATGGGAGTTTTTTAACAAAGAAATTGCTTAATATAAATTTAAATATTAAAATATAATCATTTAACTTGGTTATTTTTAACTGGGCAGATCCTCAATACTCTGGAAATAATTACATTAAAAGTAATTGTTGTTTCTGGTTATTAAATTTTTATTGCTAGATTCTTACAACTAATGGTCATTACAATGATCTTATGTATTTGATATATTTATTTATCTGTTCACTTGAATTCACTTTATTATTTCTTAGTTTTACTATACACATATAACACATATTCACATATATTTAAATTTTTCATGTAGATTTATATTGTGCTATGGATGTATGAAATATAAAAATATACTTCTTAAATTCCTCTAAGTAAAGTTCTCCAATATAAAAATTGAACTTAAAATATATTTATTATTTCTCAGTGAACAATATGCTTTTTAATCCCTGAATACTGTGCTGTCCTTCTCCATTAGCTTGATAAACATTTCAATCAAGGATGTACTGTAGGAATTTCTAATCTCTCAGCAATTCATAACTCAGGTTAATAGTCCAATGGCACCAGTAATACACGAGGTTACAATGAATACAATGAAAGTCAGTCAAAAATAGTTTAACTACATTTGGGTGACTGTCTTGTGAATAGATAATGTGTCAGAATTTATACTAAGTGAATTAATTATTCAAGTAACCACTAGCTTTATCATTATACTGGACTAAGAATAGTCATCCAAGCAGAAAGGAGAGCATTGTCCTTGCTAGAGCGCATTCAGAGAATGCATAAATTTAGTAACCTTTTAGCATGTATGCCCCCACAAAATGATGCATTAGGAAATTCAGTGCAATGATCTGAAAATAAAGATTTCGACCAAATATTAACTATAAAAAATGTTCCAAATTTGGTAAGTAAATATGAAAAGTTAATCCAATTATATCTGAACTTTAGGAACCTACTCTATCTATATCTATATATTTATCTATTTATGCATATATATTTTTTTCTCTATACATATTCACCTATCAACAAGCTATTGCTAAAGCCTTTGTGTCTTTCACAGATTTACTTAGATACTATTAAAAGAATGAGAAAAATATTGTCGTTTTTAAATTAAACATGGCAAAAAATATAATAAAATAAATGTACTGTAAAAGTCTATTGTACACATACAGACAATAAACATGATTATGCAGACAAAAGTGTGCTAAATTTAATAAATGAATCTGAACTCATTGTCTTGTATGAAAACTGTAACATTTAAAGAAGATGTGATTAGTCTTCTGGAGACAGATCTGGTTCATGCTATCATAGATTAGATAGAATTAATGCTCTCCTCTTAAGAAGGAACATAAAATAATTTATTCCATTACTTGGCAATGTTGACCTTCCTTTATCACGTTCAAATGATGATCATTATTTCATTTTCCTTTCTATATTATTTTAAGTATTCCCTGAAATTATTTCTGCCTTTAGGCACAGTGTGCCTGCTTCTACCTGAGGTTTACATTGCATCATTTCCAAAATTTTTCTATCTTTTATTTATTTAGGGTTTGTTGTTGTACACAGAGCTTGATAATGTAGCTAGTCTAGCTAAGCAAATTACTCTGAGAAACCTATGTCTCAATCTCTTTCATATTAGGATTATAGGCAGCAGCCAACTTTATACTCCATGGTATTGAAGATAGCCATTCATGTCATGAAGATTCAACAACAAACGCTATATCAACTGAACCGTCTATTTAGCCCTGCATTTAGTGACATTTTTTGTCATGAATTCATATTTTAAGAACTAGGAGGAAAGTAGATTCAAAGGAAAAGTGTAATATGTCAACATGCTATAAAATAAAATAGCAATTTGTATGCTAATTCATTATGAAAGGAGTATAGCAATCAAGATGGTAGAACTTGTTGTTCTCGAAGTATAGACTATATATTAAATTATCAATTTACTAAAGATAATATTACGTCATAGAGATTCAACCACATTTGGTAAATGGTAAGATTCATTTGTTGGTATGACTGAATAATGTTCTATTGTATATTTATGCAACTTGATCCATTCATCTATGAACAGATATCAATAGGCCAATTCCATATTTTGCAAAAGCAATACAACAAACCTGAGAGTGTACAAATATTTTCATGCATTGTCCTCTTCTCCTTTAGATATATACTTAATGATGGAATAAATAAAAATAAAAAATGGCATAAAATGCAAATGATAACTATTTTGTCCCTATGAGGAATCTAAGTAACTTGATCTCAGAGAAGTGGTATATGAAATAATAGTTACTAGAAGTTGATCAAAAGATTAGTTTTCATACACAAAAACTTTGTTGCAAATTAGTAGTAGGTTTTATTTTTCTACAGTAATATTTTAGTGAAGATTTAAAATTAGAGTGTAAAAGAAGTTTCTTGTTTCCTAAAACAAGAAAATGCTACATTTTCAACATAATGGACATGTTACCCTGCTTGTCATTACACACTTTCACATTATACATAAATTTTACATTGTATCCAATAAATATATGGTATTATTGAAAATAAAAAGTAAAGTGTAAACATCATAAAGAAAGATGTGAGCTTTGGAAAGATGATAAAAGCAAAGAATTTAACAAAAGTTATATGAGTAATATACAGATTAGCTTGTTATTACGCATAGAAACTTTCCAGGCAAAATGCTGAAAATGACTTGTTTCAGGATCCTTAAGTGTGATCTGCTAAGAAATATTTCCAGTTAAAGACAGGACTGGCTCTCTCACAGTCATGCCCTCAGGTCAGATCATCCATAATGCTCCCATCCCTCAATCCCCAGGGGTCAGCTCTACTGTGAGATTCAAGTGATGTAGAGCCTGTTCTAGGTGAGTTGGACCAGATGTTGTTTGTTTGGAAAAACTGGCTCTGCCTTTTGTCTGCTTGGGGCTGATGTAGTTGGAGGAGAAATGCCCTCCTTCTTTCCTTAGTATCTCTCCTTTTATGGCAGATAGAATTGCCTATTGTGGGTTTATGAGAATAGAAGAAATTGGCCATGTCCCTCACTGGCTGCAGCACTGGGAGAGCAGGTCCTGAATCTCACTGGGCAGCAGGTCATAGATAAGCTTTTACTTATATACTGAATACATAATGATTCAGTACTTATTCCTTTCAACAAATAGTCATATGTATATGTATATGTATATGTATATGTATACAAACACACACACGTATACACATACACACACATGCACTAAATATCAGTGTAAAAACTTGGAACATACACATGAAAAATGAACACAAACTGTTTTGCTACTTTGAGGTTTATGTTGCATGAGAAAGAACATGAAATATGTGCTAAATCATAGCTTTGTAAAGTGGTAAAATGGAGAAAATCTGAGAATGTGGTATATTTTTAGAAAATCTTTCATGAGATGTTGTTTTTAATAATATTTTCATTAAGGGTCAGAGAGCAGCATCTACTTTGTGCACTAATAATGATTAAGAGGAATGAAGATGAGGCCAGCCATTTCCACAGTGTGGGTATTCTTCTAGCCTGATATCCACTACCCACTCTCTGACTTGTAACACCTATCCATTTAAAGCTACAAATTCTGGTGGTACCAGCCACCCAAGCTCATAGAATCCCAGACCACTGTCAAATGGTACTTGTTTTAAGAAAAAGGGGAGTGCTAAAATAAGGTATTTTTTAGATCTATTAGTATATTTTCTATAATAAAAACACAATGAACTTTGAACATAAAATGACACAACCTCCAAATCCAATCTTAGTTTTATCTTGCCAGGAAGAAGTTTCTCAAATAAGAGTCATCAAGATGTTTAAGAAATGTCTTCCCAGAAACTCCAGTGTTTTAGAAAATTAATCATTGCTCATTAGATAGCACTGGGACTTATTGACTAATACAAACATATATACATATATAAAAGGATGATTGCTTGAATTAGTCAGAAAACTGTAGATGTTCAAGGACAAGTGATTTGAAAATGTAATTTGAAACCAAAACTTGTTGACTTGTTTTGTTTAACCTGAGTTAAATTATACTCTTTACCTATATTTACATACCTAGAGACAGAAGGGACCTGTATATAGTAGGGTTCTCTGTCTGAGACTTGGAATTTAGGTACAAAGAGCAGCCAAACACCTATTAAATAAGCAAGAAAATTAGAGTGGCTGATTTCTGACTCAAGCAGAAGACAGCAGCAAATGATTGTTTATGTGCAATTTTTTAAAAGAAAAAAGGGAAGATCTGTGTTACAATAGGCTAATATTATCTGATATGTTTTAATTGGGCATGTGGATTAGGGTAACCAGAAGAGGACTTCAATACTTTCATACGTTGACTTTGTTGATCAACCTTAGAAATCAGTCTAGCCTATGAAACTGTCCAAACAAGGACCTTGATGGCTAGTACTATGGATGTAATCTATGGCTTACAAGAGAGAGGGAAGGGAGAAACTCAAGGCATGCTAATGCCATGTTTACCGTGCTTAAACCTGCCAGATATACTTTCACACACACACACACAAACACACACACACACACACACACACACACACACACAGAGAGAGAGAGAGAGAGAGAGAGAGAGAGAGAGAGAGAGAGAGAGAGAAAGGACTAAGACACAGAGTCATAGAAACAGAGACAGCTGGGCCTGGTGGCACACACCTTTAATCCCAGCACTCAGGAGGCAGAGGAAGACGAATTTCTGAGGTCGAGGGCAGCCTGGTCTACAAAGTGAGTTTCAGGACAGCCAGGGCTACACAGAGAAACCCTGTCATGACCCCCCTCCCCCCCAAAAAAAGAAACAGAGACAGAGAGAGACACTTAGAGATAAATTATATATTTTATATTTACCTGCACTAAATATGAGGACAGTCTTTTGGATTAGTACACTTGAGTAAAGGCTGTTGACAAACAACGATGGAAGTTGCCTGGTTATTTATTTTATTTTATTTTTTTTTTTTTGATGTTTCATACATACTTATTGAATGAGTGAAGTCTTTTATTTTTACATAGCCATTATTTATTTATTTATTTATTTATTTATTTATTTATTTATTTGATTTTCAGAGGAAAGCTACGATGCTTTCATAAAATGTTTTTTTTTTCTTTTTTTTAATTAGATATTTTCTTTATTTACATTTCAAATGCTATCCCGAAAGTACCCTACACCCTCCCCCCGCCCTACTCCCCTACCTACCCACTCCTACTTCTTGGCCCTGGCATTCCTCTGTACTGGGGCATATAAAGTTTGCAAGTCCAAGGAGCCTCTCTTCCCAATGATGGCCAACTAGGCCATCTTCTGCTACATATTACCAACTGAAACCAAGATCTTTCACCATCATAAGAACCCAGCACTCCCACCTCAGCCTAGTTACTTTTGTATGTAATTAGGAATACACCTTTCATGTTTTTTTTTTTTTTTTTTTCTCCAGGACCACCAAAATAACACTCTCAGCAAAAATCACATTTATTTGCCTCAGAGAGACAAAGTGCTGGGAATAAAACAAATACAGGAGATAGACGATGAAAAAGAAGATGCAGAGAACAAGGGAGAGGGAGAGGGGGTATTTGTCCCATAGCAGAGACAGAGATTAGCCCTCTGTATAGAAAGGAGACATCCCCTAGAGAGATGACAGTTTGTAAAGGTCAAAAGGCAAGCCCCATGCTAGATTGAGGTGTTTGATTTTATTTTGGAATGATAACTAGGTTAGCAAAAGTTGGATTTTAGTAGGTGTACTTCAATATTTTGATAATTGGATCTTGGTATTCAACCTTATGTGGAAGAAGTAGCCAAAAAATAAAATAGACCTTAAAGGAGCTAGCTGTAAGAATGGAATCTAATGGAACTTACCAAGACAGAAGGAATAGAGAAGGGAAAGTCTTGCCTGAGTCATGTTTGGCATGCTTGGGCTGGCTAGAGTCATTTTAAATGGTACTTTGACTAGCTTATAACTCTACTGGTGCTTGGTTAATTGGGAGGAAAGATTAAATTGGAGTTAATACAACTAAGGCATTTAAATTATAAACAACCATACACAGGTGAAAAGGACCCTCCCAGTAGCCATAAGGTTAGTGAATGAAAACTGCAATACCAGGGATGGGATACCTTCCTCTGCGGCTCCACAAATGCTATTGCTATTATTCTTTATTCGTAACAAAATGAGACGGTAAACCCTATTGATGAAGATACCACCCGTGCATACTTTGACTACAAGATATGGAGAAATTATGCTGGGATTGAACTGGAGATTATAACCCTGATGAGCTTATAGTATCAACAGAGGCCCTACAAAGTGCTCTAAGATAATTATCACCAAAATCCATGCTTGGCTATGGCCCCTGTATGCTAAAATACCGACATGCAAGGTCAGATGTGCTTGCCTGTGCAATACTGGCTCAGCTGTTGTAAGACCAATAGATTTTAGATTGTATTTAAGGCTTGCACCACAAAAGGGAGTTCACATCTATTACTGTAAGCCATGACATTAACCTATATCTAGGGAGGCAAGATCCATTAAGGAAGCAACTTCTATTGTGTTACTAGATGGGTATGTTTTGCCTGTCAAAATGACTTATAAATATAAGTGGTTAAATGCTTAGGTCACTGCTATTGTCCCCCTCAATTCATAATCACTGATAAATATACAAACAAGTTACTATGACTCCAGCATGGTTACCAAATAGTTAACTGTAAGTAGACTTCTATAGTCACCTCATGCAAAGTTAAGATATCATTGCAGAAAAGGGGTGGAATGAATATAAGTGCTGGAAGAAGGGTAAGGGTATAATATAATAGCTTCCTCTGAGTCTAACCGGTTTCAGCATGCAAGGAATCCCCTTAACCAAAAAGGGAAACAACTCAAAATGGCTTCAGGAAGTCCTTGAAAGAGATAATATTCACTAGATCTGTTCCTAGAAGAATAAACAAGTCAAGCCACAAAGAAGATGTATACCAGAGAAGCTCCCTGAGTGAAACAGCAACAAACCACATTCTGTCTGAGAGAGATTTAGCCCAGTCGTTTGGAAAGGACAAGCTAATATGTGGAGCTTCTTTTAGTCCTTGCAGTGAGCACAATGTTCCCGGCTCTTGTAATCTGTCACCCATGCTTGAGAGGGCTATGCGGATGCACCTGTCACTGAGTAATTTATGCTTCCGTAAGAAACCCCTTATCCATACTCATGTGGGTAACCCAGTAAAATTCATTTTTTCACTAAATTAGACTTTGGTTATATCTGTAATTTTGTCTGCTATTAGCTTCCTATCTGGCGAGAGCAGATGTATATGCATCATGTCCTCGGAAATAGTTTGGTGATAGATATATTTAACAAATTATTTTTAGAAGTATGTAATTTATTACTTTTTACATACCACAATGTTTTTCAACATTGAATTGATATTTTTCAAGATGCGATTTTTCTTAACATATTAAATATTAAATGAAGTTATAACTTTACATCTGACATTTTGAGGAAGATATAGTCAAGTTTGCATAAAGGTAAGCCTTTTAAGAGTATTAGTTTATTTTCATGTAATGTCTTACATTAAAATAGATTTAATAATATTACTTATTTTTATTAATTCAATAATTCAATTTCCCATACATTTATAACAAAACCTCAATGTTAAAAGTAGAATAAATCTTAACTTAAACATAATTTAATATATAAACAAGATAAATAAATAAAGCTACAGCAGTGAGATTATTTCATAAGCTCTTTGTCTTTCACTGAAATTTGAACTAAATACTCAGTTTGCTAAATGTTGCTTTTTCAAGATGATAAAAATTCAATCTTATATGGGTCTTCCACTTTTGTCCATATTTTTAAGGATTTGAATTTGTAAAAATGTAATATTCTACAAAATTATTTTTCTATAATGTTTAAATGATAGTATCATTTTAGCTTTTCATTCAGAGAGTTTTTCTTTTTCCTCTTATATCTAAATTCAGCATTTTCGTTGCATCTTTTAGTTTCTTCCAAAACTGAATATTTATTGTGTGTAATCACATTACTCATTCAGAATCTTGCCCTCTGTTTTATTCAGAAATTTTAGAAAACTTGACCTCTGTTATTCATGGAATCCTTTTCAGCACACATGGAGGTAGTATTTCCACTTCATCTATTATCTTTAAAGTGTGTATTGATGAGAAGATAGCATTAATATATTTATATTTTATCTCTTTGTCCTTACACGAGGAGAAATTACTTGATAATGTGTTTCTGGACAAACACTTACGTTTTCAACCTTGTGATCCAATATGCTGGAATTTTAGCTTGTCTAAAATGTACCTTATTTTCAATTTCTATGATTATAATTTAATTTCAACATTTGTTTAGTGACTTTCCTACTTCTCAACACTTCTATGTATCCCTTACACTCTCCTTCATTTCCATACCTTTTTTTCATTGTATTAATTGTTATTACATAAACATAAATATGTTCCTAAAAATATTCTGTTCATTTCACATACTGCTTCCATTGTATATGTTTTCACTGCTGACATTTTGGTTGTAAACAAATAATTTGTATGCTTTATCCTGTTGAAAACCCCTTCTGTTCTCAGCACTCTTCAGTTGATGATGGTTCTTTGTGAAAGGTTGAAATCTTTTATGCTCTTCTCAGTGTAGCTTGGAATGCAACTTGGTATCATCCTTGTTCAGATCCCTTTTGGGCAGCCATGTTGGCATGACATCATGGGTGAATCTTCTAACATTACTGAGAGATAGAATCTCACACATACTTCCGGATCTATTGGTTATTACAGTCTTTCTTCCTCTTCTTCGAAAATATTCTTTAAATCTTAGGTAACAGAATGTATTGTTGATATATCATAAAGATTTTGTGAAAAAGCCACTGGAATCTTGCCATTAATTATTTATCAAAATATATGACAAAACTGTTATACTCATAACTTTTATAAAAACATGTATAGGTAGTGTTAATGATAATTTAGGCTAATGGGACTCCATCCAAGAGACAAAGCTCACCTCATAAGAAGCCCAAATACTAGCCAAGAGTGTCTGTCTTTTGAGTTGTTGGCTAGAGCTATCTAAGAGACTCCTCAACATGCAGCTTATTGTCATTGCCCTTGATTACCCTACTGCAGTGGAAGGTAAGCCTGTAGTACAGATTACCTAATGCACTCAAGAAATAGAGCTCATAGAATCCTTCGCTGGAATGGACATGATAGATCCTTCACTGAGGACAAGTGTTCCTAGTACCAGAAAGCATGAAACTAGCATTCTAAGGAGAGAGGGAACCAATGGTACTCCTAAGGTAAGAAGCCTATGAAGCACATCAGTAGCCAGTATGGCATGATAGATAACCCTAATGATACAGTAGTGATACACATTCCTTCGCAGTAACCAGAAGCTCTCTAATTGTACCTAAGACCCTGTCAACCAAAGCGAGACTATGCCTGTTATTAGAAAACCTAGCTAAGTACTGAGTACTACTGAAGTTGTCATTACTAGAGAGAGATTACTACCATTAATTGCTTAAACCTGCATAATATATGATTATTTGTCTTTGTACCTACATAAAAGTATAGATTTTACACCTCATTATCAAGTAAATTTCTATTTTCTTCAGTTAGACCATGAAGACACACAACACCAAATCAAACTCAGAGTTATGAAGGTCAGTTTCAATCTATACAATTACCAGTCATCTCACACCTAAATTACTTTTAGAAGAAGTGTTAATATCTTCAGTCACAAAGTAAAAACACTTTTAAGAAGTTTTCAATAGCTGTTTATACAATTAAATAATCATCTACTTAAATTTTCTAGCGTAGTTTTGTAGTCGTAGTGTTTGCCATATTTACTGTCTTTTCCTTCCTTCTCAACTCTAACCATATCGGGTTTCCCTCAGTAATTTTTGTTCTTCTCATTATTTGATTGTTTTTTATAAAAGACATTACCAGTGTTTTCAATTCTGAATCCCCTCAGTGTGGTTAATGAACCCATTTAATCACCATGCATTTGGGGGTTTTGTTGAATTCTTTCCGTTATGACTTTGTTTTATTTTATTTGCTGTTAAAACTCTGAAAAACAACAACAACAACAAAGTAATAGGATTTAAAATTCATTATAAGGAGGTAGGGAGATGACTCAGTTGTTTAAATGGGATAATTTACTTCCAGAAAATCCTAGTCAGCTCCCAGAACCCTAGACAGCTGACTCAATCAAATGTGATACTTGTTCCAATCCATTTGTTTTCCTCTGGCTTCTACTCTCTCTGAAAATGGAGAATATCTTAGGGGAGTTGAGGAGGAGTAATCCATGATCTGAACATGCAGGAATTATTTTCTATTTAAAAACATGTATGGTTTGAGACAATTAGATTTTAAATTAAATTTAGATTTGGGATATTATAAGTGAAACTTATTTCCTATAAATGATGATAATTTTCGCCTTAGTGTGTACCTTCCAGACATACCTCTTGCAAACTCTGGATAGCTAGCTATATGTTCTTTAAATCACGTTTAAAATTGTTCCTTGTTCCACTTGGGAGAGAGAAGAAATCAATCACAAGTGGAGAAGGAGGGATCTGGGAGGGAAAGTGGACAGTGGGAGTAGTGGAAGGGAGAAAAGAAGCTGATCTGGTATCGGATGAGGGAAAAGGACTGAAGCCCTGAGGGCCATCAGAAAGAATGGAAAGAGGTAACCTCAGGCAAAAGGGAGGTTTGGAGACGCCTCCAGAATGCACCAGAGACTTGGGAGGTAAGAGACCCTAAGGAATCAAATGAAGAAATCTTAAATTAAATGCCCAACAGTAGGGAGAGGGAACTTATAGAGCCCACCTCCAGCAGAAAGACAGGACATCAAGTGAGGGATGGGGTTGCCATCCCACAGTCACATCTGATGCTTACTTGTCCCTATCTGAAAGACTTACAGTGAGGGAAATGGAGAGGAGCTTGAAGAAAAGAAGGTCCTGAAACAGGCCCAAAGTGGGGTCCAGCTCATGTAGAATTCCCAAGGCTGAGAATATTACTGAGTCTATGGAGCTATCACAAAAAGAGACCTATCATGACTGCCCTCTGAAAGACCCAACAAGCAGCTGAAAGAGTCAGATGCAGATATTTGCACCCAATAAATGGACAGAAGCAGCTGACAACTGTTGTTGAATTAGGGAAGGCTGAAAGAAGCTGAGGAGAAGGGTGATCCTGTAGCAGGACCAGCAGTCTCAATTATTCTGGACCTCTGAGATCTCTCAAACACTGGACCACCAGAAAGCATAAACTAGCTAATATGAGGCCCCCAACACACATACAGTAGAGGACTTCTGGATCTGTGTTCATTCAAAGATGATGCACCTAATCCTCAAGATATTGGAAGCTCCAGGGAGCTTAAAAGTTAGGTGGGGTGAGGGGTGGTGGCATCCATGTTAAGACAGAGCGAGGAGGGTGGGGGGTACTAGGGCAGATGTGTGGGATGTGGACAAGTCAGAGGGTAGATGGGGGAGTGAGGAATGGAATATGGAGTGTAAAAAATAAATTAATTTAAAAATTAAATAAATAACAGAAAAAATTGTTTCTTGTCATTCTTTGCAAAGCTGTGCTAATGTTTCCACCTGGAAAATTCATTATGATCATTTAATTAAAGTCTCCCTTGATAGTCTACTAATATTTAAAACAGCAACACAAATTATTCATTCCTTTGCCTTGAAACATTTTCTATTTTACAGTTTTACTTAATATATATTTTGAATATATAACCATTTCAATGAAAGCCTGAGGAGGTAGGGCATAGATATATAATTCCAAACTGTATAATGCTTTCAAGAGCAATTTAATTGGCAATGCCTTATTATTTGCTATTTAATTCGACTCACACATTCAACTGAAAAGGCAAATTAAATATACAATACATGTAATTCATTTTTTGAGTAAAGTCAATGAGAGATAATATTATGAGCTGATAGTTCAAGTAATGTTCATTTCTATACCCAAATATTTTTGTGTCTTAACTACAAGCATTGTAAACTTATTTACAGATAGGTGAGATTGTAAACCTAAATATCACTGTAAATTTAAAATGAATTCTTCAATTTATTATTTAAATATTTATCTGTTTAATATTAAAATGAATAAAAATGGAGAAATGAATTAAATAATTACATTTACATTATACATTACACATTTTGGGAATAGTTTAATGTAAATAAAACAAATAATGAGCAAAGCCTAAAACAAACTATGATTTTTTGAAATATTTTAATTTATAATTTTATATTTAGTTCTTTCTTGTTTCCTTTATTTATGCAGATTTTTATGAATCCTTCAAATTCCCTATGCAAACCAGGAATTACTTCAATGTTTGATCTTTCTGCCTCAACTGTGCTTATTTTTTGCTGAGAATCAAACTAGAAATTTTGGTATACAAGATAAGAATTATACTGTCTGAGATAAGTCCTTAGTTTAAAAAATTATTTATTTCAAATTCAAGTAAAATATTAAGTTCTAATAAATAAACACATTTTTAAAAAGTTCTTATAAATTGATAATGCATAATTTATTCATATAGAAGCAAGTTTGTCTATGAAAATTAAAGAGACCAGTCAGAGGGTGAAGGGAGATAAAAGGAAATGAATCAATGGTAAATACAAAAAAGAACATGACAAGATTAGCTATAAATGCCTGTATGAAACCTATAACCTTGTACATTTAATATATGCCAAGAAAACCATTAAAGATGAGAATTTATTGCTTCCCAGGCAAACACATACAGATACACGTGCACACACACACACACACACACACACACACACGATAATAGCTATAAAATAAATCTTGAGAGTCCTGATATTTAGATTAAAGTGGTGGTGTTAATTTTACAGACAGACAGAGATGTATTCCTTTAATAGAATCATACAGAATATAGAGAATAAGAGACACCAAGAATTGATAGCAGTGTGATTATTCACTATGCCTACTGCAGGAATCCACTACGCCTACTGCAGGAATCCACTACGCCTACTGCAGGAATCCACTCACATATTTTGCTGAAGATTTGTGCTCTTCTTTTTCAATTGCTCATCCTCAGATCCTCACAGAAGTGCCTATTTCCTTATAAAATGTTCTTCTTTCAGCACTTCATGTCTGTGGAAACAAATTAAAGAGAGAAGAATGTACTGCAAAGAAGAAAATCAGCAGGCAACCCTCTTGAAGACCCAAGCTGCATGTGGAGATAAAGCTGAAGAGCCACACAGCCACCTAATTAAAGCATCTGTTCAGAACACACAGCGCTGTGCTGGAAGCACACATTTATTTAAGGGACTTTAGAGAGGGTATTTTAAAATCAGAACACCGAGTTTTTTCTTACAATGAAATGTGGAGGGAAATGTTTGAAATGACATGAAAGACAGTATTAGAAATAGAGTGAGGAAGGCAAATTTTTGGAATTTTCTCATATTGGTGTTTTTGTTTGTTTTTACTTTTATTGTTTATGTTACTTATTTGCATTTCAAATGTTATCTCCCTTTCTCAGTTTCCTCTCCACAAGCCCCCTATTCCCTTCTCCCTCCTTCCTGCCTCTATGAGGGTGCTTCCTCACCTACCCACCCACTCCTCCCTCAGCAACCTAGTATTCCCCTATCCTGGAAAATCAAGCCTCAGCAGAACCAAGGGCCTCCCCTCCAAGTGATGCCGGATAAAGTCATCCTCTGCTACATATCCATCTGGAGCCATGGGTACCCCCGTGTAGTCTTTAGTTGGTGGTTTAGTCCCTGTGATCTGGTTGGTTGATATTGTTGTTCTTCCTATGGGGTTGCAAACCCTTTCAGCTGCTAAAGTTCTTTCCCTAACTTCTCCATTAGGGTCCCCATGCTTAATCCATATGTGTATATAAATATATGTGTATATTTCCATATGTATTGGTCTGGCTCTGATAGAGCCTCTCAGGGGACAGCTATATACCAGGCTCCTGTCAGTAAGCACTGCTTGGTTTGCTGGGATTTTTCTACCTGTTTTGTTGATTTATACATTCCACAAATCTGTATTTTACAAAGCCTTCTGCTTTAAAGTAAGCACAGTCTTGAGAAGACCATTATTACAGTATATAATTTTAAATACAAGTATTTCTTCACTATTTCCTTTATTAAAAGAAATCATAAAGAACATTTTCAATCCTTTTTATATTTTAGGAGATATGATGTATAAAAATATAAAGTTAATATGGTAAATTCACCTATTTTATAATAGGATAGAAGAAATAGTTTAATTTTTACCAGTAACAAGAGGAAAATATAATAGAAATTTGTAAAATTGACATAGGCTGAAAATTGAGTTCACAATGAAAATTGCAGTGCTGTGAATATGTTCAATTAGCTCAGTGACAGATTACTTGCTTACATATGCATAATTTCCCAGTGAATCAATACACAGTGGAAGAAACTAAAATTTACTTTCCACTGATGAATATATACAACATTTACATTGAAAAAACCTTACCTAACTTGTCTAAATTCCAGCAAATACTAAGGCGATAGATTAATGAGGTTGTTAACCTGTATAGCCTCATAAAACTTCTTTCTAGGAAGAGAACAGGTGTGTTTTATTCAGGCACACTGTCCCATGCCTTGTTCTGTGAGGGCTTAAAGAAGGTCATCCAATCTAGCAAAGTCTAATTAAAACCAGATATGTGTGAGTTATTACAGTTACAGCCCAACAGTCTTTTTCCACTAAGTATTTTGCAGAATCCTCATTGCTCAGGGGCCTTGACATCTGCATCACCATTTTCCATTTCAATTACAACTAATGTAGCTTCAATAGAGGAAAGATGAATGTCACTCTCCCTCTGTAGCTTTGAAAGTTTAATTTGCTTTTTAACTTCAGAGTTAAACTCCAAATTCCAGACGTGTCAGAAGTACATACACATTTGTAGTTGTTTATGAGATGATTAAATTCAATAGTGTACATATATTATCATAGATTTAGATGGAAAAAAAATTTCTAAAGCTTAAAAGATTTGAGAGGAAACTCTCATGTTCAACACTGGTTAGACATCCAAAGTTGGAGACTGCATAACCCAGAGACATAGGATAGAACCAAATATGACTGCCTAATGTTGGAGTCTATGAGTCACTCCACAAACTAAAGGAACATTAATCTCATTCAGACAGGGATGGTTCATGCCCTAATACTGACCAGGGACATAACTCAGAATTATTAGAGACTACGACCCCAAACATTTTTCTCTGTCAAATTGTGAAGGAAAAAATATCCCGAAGAAACCACAGTGAGCTCATATGTAGATGCAGGAATAGCTGCTCAACTCAAACTACTTTGGCTAGGTAGACAGAATATTTCTAATTGACCTTTATTTTGACAAGTCCTAAGAGGAGCTTATGCTTGTGGAATTTCTTAAGGTTAACATACAGAGCACAGAGAACATAAGAGCATATGTTATTAGCATGACTTTGCTCTGAGTCAAGTTATCTTGTATGTATTAAATACTGGCAGGCATAGTAAAGCAACAATATGAACTATCTGCAAGGCATATAACAAAATGACTAGAGCTATTCTGAGGTGGGGGCGCAGACATCAACACTAAAGAAAAAATAAAATTTTAAAGAAGAAAGAGAAAAAGAAAGATTCCTAATGATATGCTGCTATACTCATAGATCCATGCCTTCTCCAGTCCTCATCAAAGAGCCTTCTTTTGGCAGCAGATGGGAAACCCACAAAAGATAGGGGGTTATGATAATAGCTGTCAAAGGTGATGGAGGGTGCCATGAGAAAATGACCCACCAAATAAGCTAAGCAGGATTCACATGGGCTCCCAAAAACTAAAGCAAGAAGCATGGGAACTTTATGGGCCACCATAATGTAGACTACGTACATTAAGGCTATTAGCCTGATGTGTTTATGGGACTCCTAACAGAGAGAGGGAAGATGTCTATGACTCTTTTATATGTTCTTCAGCCTCTTTTCAGTCTACTGGGTGTCCTTGTCCAGCTTGTATATGAAGGCTTTAGCCTTGCCTTACTCCACTCCACCTTGCTTTGTTCTATTTGATTGTCCTCTCTCTGAGACTGCTATTTTCCAAAGCGAAAACAGTAGGAAGTATGAAAACAGGATAGGAAAAGTACTGGGTGTGAGACATGGAGGAAAGATGAACTGTAGTCTGATATATTGAATGCAAGAAGAGCCTATTTATAAATGAAAAAAAACATGAAATTTTTAAAATCATAGTTTCCTTCACATTAAACAGTTAAGTATAAATATGAAAATGTAGATTTCAAAACCTTGAAACTTATGGAAAATTAAACTGTGTCATTTGATTGAGCTTTAATTTAAGGAGTATAAGGCAGGGTCTATATTAAGTCATTGATTTATGTACTGTCTTTCATTTAATTATTCAGAAATGTGTATAATAAAATGAAAGATAAGAACTGTCTACATGTGGCATTTATTACAGCTGGAGTTAAGCCCGTAGTATATCAGCAATGTTTTGAACAGTATCAAGTATGTTATTATCTCAAATGTTGTCTGTCTGCTAATATATTTGAAAATTTCACTATAATGTTTTTAAATTGTTTTTATTCCTTGAATGTAATACAAGAATCTAAAATTATAATGGCCATTAATTTTTTTTTTAAATATGTGTTTTATAGTACCAGTGATGGCATGAAGCATTTGCTGAAAAGAGACTGGTATAGTTGTCCCCTGAGGGTCTGTTCCAGAGCCTGGCCAATACAAATGAGTATGCATGCAGCCAACCATCAGACTGAGCAGGTATATCCCAATGGAGGAGTTAGGGGAAGGACTGAAGGAGTTGAAGTGGTTTGCAACCCCAGAGGAAGGACAACAATATTAACCAACTAGACCCCCAAAGCTCCCAGGGACTAAATCACCAACCAAAGAGTACACATGGTGATATCCATGGCTCCAGGTTTATATGTAGCAGAAAATTGCCTTATCTGTCATCACTAGGAAAGGATCTCATTGTCCAGTGTAGGCTGGACAACACAGCATAGGGGAATGCTATGGCACTGAGACAGGAGTGGGTGGTTGAGTGGGAGAGCACCCTCATAGTGGCAGAGGGAGGACATAGGAAAGAGAGGGTTCTTGGGAGGTAAACTGGGAAAGGGATAGCATTTGACATGCAAATAAATATTTAAAAAAAAGAGATTAATACCTCCTTTAAAAAGGAATTATCCTTCAATTTAGTTGTATACTTTTACTTTAAATTTCAAATTGATACCTCAAAATGTTCTGTAAGTTCAATATATGTCCACTCACAAATTATTACATTTTAGATTATATTAACAAATTATATTGGTTACAGTAATCAAAACATTTTTATTTTCACATGATATTTTTGTTACATGCTAAGGAACCTTTGTCAAATTTATAAATTTAATCCCATAATACATACTATTTGGATTTAATAGCTATTTTTCAATTCTTTTTCATTTCTCATAATCATTTCTCATCAGCATGTAGTTATTTTGTGTCTGCTTAAAAGATTTTGATGAGTCTTATCCTTTACAGCACACATTCATTCACTCTCCAGACCGTTTATGAATATATAATATTTAGCAGCCATTGTCTTATGTAAAATGGTTGGATACCACAACAACAATCCAAACAAAATGCATGCTACCTTTCACTGGTTTTGGATTCTATAGAAAAACAATTATATAAGAAAGACATATAAAATATCACTTTATTGGAAGTAAAGAAAGAAAGAGAAATTTGATAAAATAATCATTTGAGGGCTGGAGAGAGGCTCAGCAGTTCACATAATTCTCTGCTGTTCTAGATGCCCTGAGGTAAGGTTCTTGCAGCAATATGAGATGCACCACAACTATCTGTAACTACATTTTATGAGACACCTTACTCTGGCATTAGCAAAGGCCTATACATGTACCAACAGTTAGAGACACAATCTAAACCTAATTTAAAATAATAAAAATCTTAAAATGTGAGAAATAATAATAATTTAAGCTAAGTTTGATATTTTATATGAGATTGCCTTAGAATACTAAAGCAAAGACAATACTATAAATAGGAAAAATTCAGTTTCAAGAACTAAGCATAAAAGATGGTTGAATTGATGAAGGAACTGGCTCACATGAAAATATTGCTTATTAAAGAACTTAATGGTCGGCCCCTTGGTTATGCAGACTTTATATGCCCCAATACAGGGGAACGCCGGGGCCAAAGGGTGGGAGCGGGTGGGTAGGGGAGCAGGGCCGGGAGGGGGGAGGATATAGGGAACTTTCTGGATAACACTTGAAATGTAAATGAAGAAAATATCTAATAAAAGTTGAAAAAAAAAAAAAAAGAACTTAATGGTCACAGTCATAAAAGTCAATATAGAGTCTGTGGAGCAGAAAAAAAAAAAAAAAGAAGAAGAAAAAGGCACACCATCACATTCAGGACCAAGATTCAGACACTTCAGGTGAGGATGGACTGTACCTCATCAGGTGGCAGTTAATTTTTTTCAGGGGCCACACTGGCAAATTGTCCTTTAGTCTTACCCCAAGATATTAAAGTTGCTCTTCAAGAATCACTTGGTACAGTTCTGAGAAAAAACACAGTTTGCCTGTCTGCTTCCATCTATCCTGTTGGTGAAGTGGAAGGCATCTTCCAAACAGAGAAAATGGGTGAGGGAAAGTTGGCTCTTTCCTTCTTCCAGATATCTCCACTTAACATGTACTTGTGATCGTGAAAGCTATACAAGGAATTCTGCTTTGAATCAAGGGCTCTTTTACAGATTAGTCATTTAACAATAGTTTGAAGCTTTGCTGAAAACTGTCTCTGCTCTACTGCATGCACTAAAAGTTATGGTAAATCAAGAGTGCCAGAATTTTTTTTTTTTTTTTTTTTTTGTAAAAATCAAAGGAAAGAAGGACATGGGAAGGCAAAGCTCCAAGGCTGCTGGGAATGAAGAAAAGGACAGTCCAGATTAGGGCTATCTGATTATACTGACTACAGAGCAGTCCAACATTTGAACAGAGAATTAACTGACATACTTAGATAAAAAATGAGAAAAAAGTTACATTTTATATTATTTTTAATTAGATATTTTCTTTTTTAAACTATTAGATATTTTCTTCATTTACATTTCAAATGCTATCTGAAAAGTCCCCTATACCCTCCCCCTGCCCTGCTCCCCAAACTATCCACTCCCGGCTTCCTGGCCCTGGCATTCCCCTGTACTGGGGCATATGATCTTAACAAGACCAAGGGCCTCTCCTCCCATTGATGGCCAACTAGGCCATCCTCTGCTACATATGCAACTAGAGACACAGTTCTCAGGGGTACTGGTTAGTTCATATTCTTGATCCTCCTATAGGGTTGCTGACCCCTTTAGCTCCTTGGGTATTTTCTCTAGCTCCTTCTTTAGGGGCCCTGTGTTCCATCCAATAGATGACAGTGAGCATCCATTTCTGTATTTGCCAGGCACTGGCATAGCCTCACAAGGGATAGCTATATCAGGGTCCTTTCAACAAAATCTTGCAGGCATAAGCAATAGTGTCTGGGTTTGTTGGTTGTGTATGGGATGGATCCCCAGGTGGGGCAGTCTCTGGATGGTCCTTTCTTCCATCTCAGCTCTGAACTTTGCAATTGGTTAGCGTGTTTGGCTGTTAACCAAAAGGTTGGTGATTCGACCTCACTCAGGGGTGACAAACAGTTAGGCCTTACATTTTATATTATTAATGTAATCAGAAGACTGGTGAAATAGGAATGTTGATGCTAGAGACAGAGAACACTTTTAATATTTCAATACCTTTACACATGTACGAGTGTTCATACAAAGACTAATACCACAAGCACACACACACACACACACACACACACACACACACACACACACACACACACACACACACACACACACACACACACACACAGGGCATATCTAAACAACCAAACAAACTAATATACACAACTTAAAGTATCCTGTTATCACATTTTATGAAATAAAGTGTTAAATATCTTTTTTGGTTTTTTAATCAAATAACAAGAATTTTGGAGTTTAGAGACATCAGAAAGATCATATAGGAATGATAATTTGTTTTCCTTTATATACTTCATATATGAATGATAATACATGTGCCTGTATATATATCACATGTGAAATATATTTTTAAAATAAGAGTAAGTATTTTTCTCTGGAACTTGAATATATTGCACTAGGGTTTCCAAGAAGATCACTAACAAGAGAAATATATTTGAGAAGCATATATAGTTGCTATTAGTATAAGAATGTAACTTGAGAGATTTGAGTAATGATAATGTGGGAGAGATTTTAGAAACCAATAAAACCATAAAGTGTAAATATAAACAAAAATAAGAGGAAAATCAAACAAAACAGGAAAAATGAGAAAGATATTTAAGAACGACATGCTCAGGGTTGATAAACAGTTTTTGAGGTCCACAAAGTTTTGTAATAATGACAAAGCACAGTGATATAATAGGATGACATATGTATGACTGTATGCAGAAATTTTGGTGAATACATGTGTGATGGTTTGTATATTCTTGGACCAGGGAGTGGCACCATTTGGAGGTGTGGCCTTGTTGGAATAGGTGTGACCTAGTTGGAATAGCTGTGTCATTGTGTGTGTGGGTTTAAGATCCTCACCCTAGTTGCTTGAAGGTCAGTCTTCCACTAGCAGCCTTTGGATGAAGACATAGAACTCTCAGTTCTGCCTGTGCCATGCCTGCCTGGATACTGCCATGCTCCCACCTTGATGATAATGGATTGAACCTCTGAACCTGTTAGCCAGCCCCAATTAAATGTTGTTTTTTATAAGACTTGCTTTGGTCATGGTGTCTGTTCACAGCAGTAAAACCCTAACTAATACAACATGTATGTATAAAATTTACTTTACAAAATTTCATGGAGAAATAGAGCCTGGTGACAATTTACCAAACTCCTTTTCATCTTAAAGAAAGATAGGTAACTCAAGGTAAGAGGCCAAAAGAGCTTTCTCCTTTCTATTTACCCTAATTTTAGTTTATATATTTTAATACTGGAAGTATTGTTACACACATAAATGTGGATATATTAAAATGAGCACCATAAAACACATGATTTAAGTAGGAGGAAGGAAAGATATATAACGATATTTAGGTAAAGAAAATAAAATTGTATGCACCTTATCATCAATTAAGGGATAATGCTAGGAAGTACCACCCACTGCTAGGTGGTGCTAGGCATTTAAAGTAAATTTATAATGCAGGATATTTTCAAGAAAAAAAGTGGATTCTGTAAAAGATTTCAAGGCAGTACAAAATGTGTACTTAATTTGGTGACTTTTAACTGGCATAGTCTTTTATTCTAGACTAATGTTCTCTGTCAGTACAGATGCCTAGTGAGAGGAAATTTTCTTGGTGTTATAGTTGTTTTGTTTTGTATTTCTCAGTGGATACTACGTGTAAAAAAGATAAAGGTGCTTAAAATTATTCTCAGAGGAAAATTGCATGTGTGGACTGTCAAAAAATTGATGAGTAAGAAAAGAAACATTCAAGTAGGGTGGAGGGGAAATTATTAAATGTGATTGAGACACTATGCTGGAGCTCTACGTACTGTAAAAAAACTTTCTTTTAGTTTTTGGCATTCAGTTAATTTCTTCATTTTTGTACTAAACTTATTTTATGGGAATAATTATTGCTAGACATAGATTTAGTTGTATTTAAAAGAGGCAATGCCATGTTAATTTAAATGCTTGAATTCAATGTTGAACATCAAATGTAGTTTTGATAATGAGAGATTTAAAGTTAGGATTTAAAAAATAAATGAAGCTCCCTGAAAAGAAAGATATTAGAATTTAAGATAGTGTATATTATGTTATAACATTATGTATATTTATAGTGTATAACAATATGTTATAGGGTAAAAACTAAAGAAGGTGGGTAGGGGGATAAAACATGGCATCCATGGGATGTTTGGTAAAAGCTGGGCAGAGTGAATTATTATTTATTCAATGTCTTTTAAAGGCTAAGAAGTTGCTGTTTTTAGGACTCATCAATGTTGATTACAAAGTCATAGAAACAAAAATATTGAAATATTTAATATTTTCAAGCTATGATATGCTGATATTGTCACTTATATGTATTTTTGTTAGGCTGGTGTAGCTACTGAAATTAATCTTATTATTTCTTCTGAGAGTAAATAATGATAGGTAATTTTTAATATGTATGTTAATTGGCTCATTTGCAAATTAACATTTTTGAGATATATTTGCTGCCACTGAAATGGTAACATTCATTTGCATAAATCAACAGATAAGCAAAACCAAATATAGAGCTAATGTTACAACTTAGTTTGTAGAGTGTTCACCAATTATTCACAAGCCTTGGTTCCATCTGCACTACGTGAAACAGCTTATGCTGATACACAACATAATCACAGCGCTGGGTTGTTGGAGAAAGGAGAACTTTAGGAAATTAAACAGATCTGAGGGAACACAGAAAGATTGGAGATGATGTTGGGTTCATAATATTCCATCTCAGGAAATTCACAAAATGGATTTGATTTTCTCTCTGCCATGAGCACATGGTATTCAGATATGGATGAGAGCAATTTAGTTATTCAAATAAAATAAATTGTTAAAAAAAGTAATTTAAACAAAAGCCTTCTAATAAGGGAATGAAGTAAAAGTCTTGGGATACAGTCCCACAAAATTTCTTCTTAAAATATAAAATTTGAGTATATAATTGCTGAATTGTAATTTTTAGCAGTTATAATTTTTGCTCCTACATAATAACTTACCACTTAAAGTGCATCGATGTAAGATTAGAATTTTAATTCAATATTAAATTATATTGTCAATGTTTCATAAAATTAGTTTTTAGTTAATATCTTTGTAGTAAATTATCAAGCTTTGTATTGAAGTCATTATGAGAGGATAACGGCTAAATTGTTATAGGAATAACATTTTCATGATGTTAAATAGTTTTCATTCTTTAGGAATCACTTAAATATTATCAAGCAAATAATGAAAACTATGATGGAAACTACAAAATCATGAACTATCCTGTAGTTTTCTCTTTTCTGAAGAGATTGTGTGATGCACTTTATTTTCCTGTATTAGTACGTTTGTCATCCTTAAATTACATACAACGGCTACTTACCTCACTGAGTTTTTATAAGGCTAATGCTAAACTACCAACTATTTATACTGGTAATAATATTGTACTCAACAGAAGCATTTCCTGAGGATATCTTTTCCACTTTAAATATAATAAAGCATGTAAGACAATTTCATCACTTGTTATTGTGTAGCTTGAGTTTTGTTAATATGCATCGTGACTCTGTCTGTAGATGACAGGCAAGCTTATGAGTTCAAGTTCTACATGAGAAGACCCTCTCCTCTACCATCACACCAGATTAGTCTGATTTTCAGGATATATTCACTTGCATTATGTTCTGTTGGGAAAATGAGATCTGTGGTGGTAAATATTTAACATAAATTGGGGGTTTCTACACCAGTTTTGATCATTTAGTTCTCAGACATACACAAATTTTTTGGATTTATAATAAGCCTTAGACAGCATTAGAGCTGGAGAGATATATTCTTTCTATGATGTTGTTTCTATTTCCCTTTCCAGATCCCCAAGTTAAACTTCCCATTGACACTGGGCCACTCTTAGTCCAAATGGCCAGGTTTCACTGCCAGTTCTCATGACACCTTGCCACATGGCATTTCTCCTCTCTCCACCTTTTCTCTCTCTTTTTTTTCCAATTTTTATTAGATATTATCTTCATTTACATTTCACATGTTATCCCGAAAGTCCCCTAAACCCTCCCCCATCCCCGCCCTACTCCCCTACCCACCCACTCCCACTTATTGGCCCTGGCGCTTCCCTGTACTGGGGCATATAAAGTTTGCATGGCCAAGGGGCCTCTCTTCCCAATGATGGCCAACTAGGCCATCTTCTTCTATATATGCTGCTATAGACATGAGCTCTGGAGGTACTAGTTAGTTCATGTTGTTCTTCCACCTATAGGGTTGAAGACCCCTTCAGCTCCTTGGGTACTTTCTCTAGTTCCTTCCTTGGGAACCCTGTGTTCAATCTAATAGCTGACTGTGAGCATCCACTTTTGTGTTTGCCAGGCACTGGTATAGCCTCCCACGAGACAGCTATATCAGGGCCCTTCAGGCACCTTCTCTTTTTGTGGTACAGCTTCAGGCCCTAAGCCTAGGACTTCTGCCTACTTCTCTCTGCCCAGCTATAGGCTGTAAGCGTCTTCATTCAACCAATAGTTTTAAATTACGGAACAAGTTTACAAAGCATCACTTGGTGTACATATGGGAGGATTCCCTCAGCCATGAGGCAACCAGACCACGAGGGCCAGTATTTAGCATTACAATATGTAGCAAAAGAACAAACACCAACAAAGATCTTTATATTTAGTTTAGGGACTTGTATGAACATTAACTAAATTTAAGAAAAAAAGAGTTTCAAAAAGTACATCATAAAATGTACAAGTTTATAAATCTCAATCTGTGACATTTAAATTAGGAACAGATACCACATTTATACTACAAAGTTTTAACTGCTATGTGGTATTACTGAAGCACATAAGGAAAAGTTTCAAATTAGCCCTTCATTTATGAAATAGGATGTGGTGATAAAGATGTATTCCTAAATGCATAAAATGAGACTGAACTATTAGAAGATCGATAGTTATGGTCTTATTTTCATACCTTCATAGCTGTTATTTATAAATACATGAATAATATGAAATTTGTAAGCTGGGTATTTTATGAATCTATATTCAGAGTTTAAATGAGTACTTGAATATATTTGAAGATCTCAATGCAATTTAAAATCTAAATGCTTATAATGCTTTAAGGATTTGATGGATTTTAAGTTATGCTTTCTGTAATACAGTAATCTAGGAGCATTTTATGCAAGTACATGATGAACTGCACATATCTTCCATCTGCCCCTGAAAGAAAATAAAATATAAGGAAGGCCTATGGTTCAGGTTTAAGCACCAGTTGCTCAGGAGGTTTTAAGGTTTGTAGATTTAGGCCTGAGACATGCCCAAGCAAGTCTGCTTGCAGACCTAGGCCGGGGGTCATGGCCAGACAAGCCTGAACAAAGGATGTTGACTCATTCTGGGAACTGGCTGGTTGTAAAGATAGGGAAGGTATGCAAAGATCTGTCCAAGCTTATCCTTAAAGAGTAATGGGCCATCTGGCCTGGCGCCTCCTTGTCTCCCTTATGTAGTTAGAGTTAGAATTTAAGGAAATGCCTGGCTAACTCAGATAATCCCCCACCCAACGAAATTGCTGATACCTCAGGCTATACATACCTCTTGCTGATATTTGAACTAACCAATCATGTGAAACCGCGCCAATTTCCCCAACCCCCTACCCTATTTGCCATATAAACCCCTAGCTTTCAAGCCTCGTGGTCGACTCCTCTATCTCTTGCGTGAGATATGTGTTGGCCCAGAGCTCCGTGAATAAAATACCTTGTGTGTTTTGCATCAAGAAGGTCTCTCGTGTTTCCTTGGGTGCACGAATTCCCAAGTCTAGAGTAGGGGCTCTCCTTTGGGGGCCTTACACCCCATACTTCACTATGATCCCTTCCTAATTCCATCCCAATCCATTAGTCCTATTGAGTTCTCGAATATTTTCATTTCTCCCTTCATGCCACCTATACATTTGTTATTTTGTGCATTGCCGCAGACCCTTTTGGTCCCCTGTCTGAGTGGGTCGGGTCTCTGGAGGCAAGTGGGCAAGAATTCAGTGAAAGTGTGTGACAAACAGAGACCACACGAGAGGGTATGTAGAATCTGAGTGTAATTTGTTAGGCCGAGCATCAAATTTTTTATACAGAAGAGTAACAAGAAACCAGGCAAGATACATCCACCAAGTTACAGTGACACAAAACAAAAGGAATGTATACATCAAGAGATGGCAGAACCAGTCTGCCACCACTAAGCCAGGTGCAATGAGAATATTGTTAAGCCCACCACCAGGGGTTCTTAATAAATGCCTGATGGTAAACTCACCCATTTGCTAGGCCATTGTGAATTTCCATGCCTGGGTAAGACTGGCTATTGTCCCTACTAAACATTCTGCAGACCAGCCCTGAACTATTCCAGCTCCATTCTTTGTAATGCCTAATTAGTTTCCCTGTCTCTAGATTGTTGCTGAATAGATAAACTTTCTCACTGGATTCCTACTGAATTAACACTCTTGAAGGCTTAGCTATGTCAGAATTCAATTTTTAAAGGCACTTATAATAAAATAATACTGAAAGAGAGCACATGGATCCATACACCAGACTAACTCGGGGGTAGGGTATGAGTATAAAGGTTATGAGAATGCCTTGTTCCAGGAGGATGAGTTTCCTTGAGACTCTTTGCCTCGTGCGTGCTGCTTCCAGGCCTCTCAGCCTGCCATTCAGGACTTCACTGGAATGTGCACAACAGTGCAAGTATAAATTTATGGAATCTCAAAAGAGAGATAACAGAATATTTGCTATTCTGACAGCAAACTAACTTACTATGATTATATTTCAAAAACCATAACTTCATCCTTCTTAGTGTTGAAAAATTAATTCTGCAATTAAGCTGCATTTTACTTATGCTGTGCACTAATATTAGATACCTGTTTTAATTATATGTTGTAATAAATAGTGCTTTGATTATCATTGATATCCAACTATTGCAGAGATATGTCAACCTGGAATGCTTTCAATAAATACAAATAAGCTTTGTGTCTGAGTCCTATGAATTCTTAAAGAAAGAAAAAGACCTCAGATGATCAAAGTGAAAAGAATAACCATTCTAGAAAGAAAAACAAGTATACAAACCAATTAAATGTAATAGAGGAATGAGAAACATTCATACCCACAATCACCTTTTCACAAGACAGAAATTTTATACACTAGAGACAAAGCAGTATCTTCAACAAGTAACTGAGAAAGATGGTATTCACTGGTCGAAGAATTAGGTTTTCATTTCTTATGCTGTATGCAAATTAATTGCAAATTGATTAAACACTTCAATGTAAGATCCAGAACTCTATGACTGATAGAGAAAAATGTCAGTAAATCACCTGAAGATAACAGCACAGGAGTTCATTTTCTGAAAAAGAGCCTAGTCACTCAGATAACAGCTAACTATTGACAAATAAAAGAACATGGTATCAAAATATGCCACCATATCAGAGGAAACAATTGAATAAAAAGACAACCTGAAGAATGGAGGATCTTAACCTACTATACATTTTAAAAAGGATTAGTCACAACAAATAGCTAAATACGATTAGTTATATGGTATCAAGTAGCAATCAATGACTGGCTACTGCTGTTGTCCTTTGTTGCATCCCAGAGATTATAGATAATTCCCAATTGCTGAAGATAAACAAACTTCAGATACAGGACTCAGAAGATTTGAACTGGATTTCAAAGCCTCCTTGCTGAGGTATACTTTTGTATAAGAAGATTCTATGCTAGCTGCCAAGGGAGGGAGGAAATCAATAGGCCTGGAGAGCTGTTATGTCGATAAACCACAACAATGACCAGCAGGGCAAGATATTCTTAAGTGTGTAATGGTGGCACGCCTATCTTGAAGATGGATAGCCGTGATCTAATCAGATGTGATGTCTGCTCAATAGGAGCAAAAATCATACCTGATTGTAAAAACCTAGATAAATAACCAAGAATACTGGGTCTATGAATCTTAAAGGAGAAACTGCTACCACCACTTTGTTAGACCAGCACAATTCCTAATTTCATTCTAAAACATGTCCTTATTTATGCTCAAAGGTAAGTATATCTCTCACATCTCATCAAGTCTTCCCTTTGTAGAAGAGATACAGGAAAAAAGACAACAAATGCAAGCAAAGCCAGTGAACTGATAAGCTTTTAACAAAGGGGAGAGAGAACCTATAGATACTACCTCCAGTAGATAGGCATGGTCCCCAGTTGAAGGATGGGGCTATCTGCCCATCTCAAAAATTTTAACCCAAAATTGTTCCTGTAAAAAGGAAATGCAAGGAAAAAAATGGAGCAGAGACTGAAAAAAAGGCCATCTTAGACCTCTCCACCTAGGGATCCATCCCATCTGCAGACACCAAACTCCAACACTCTTGCTGATGACAAGAATTGCTTGCTGACAGGATTCTGGTATAGCTATGCCCTGAGAGGTTCTGCCTACTCTTTTTTTTTTTTTTTTTTTTTTTTTGGTTTTTTGAGACAGGGTTTCTCTGTGTAGCCCTGGCTGTCCTGGAACTCACTTTGTAGACCAGGCTGGCCTCGAACTCAGAAATCCGCCTGCCTCTGCCTCCCGAGTGCTGGGATTAAAGGCGTGCGCCACCACGCCCGGCGGTTCTGCCTACTCTTAACCAATACAGATGAGGATGCTCAGAGCCAACTATCTTACTGAGCACAGGGACCCAAAGGGAAGAGTTAGGAGGAGGAATGAAGGAGCAAAGGGGTTGCAACCCCATAGGAAGAACATCAATATCAACTATCTGGACCCCACACAGCATCTAGGGAGGAAACCAACAACCAAAGATTACACAGGGAGGGACCTATATCTCTAGCTACATATGTAGCAGAGGATTACCTTATTTAGCATCAAAGGGAGGGGAGACCCTTGGTCCTGTGGAATCTTGTTGCCCCTGTGAAAGTGGATGCTAGAGTGTGAGGTTGAAATGTGTGGGTAGGTGGGCGAGCACCCTCACAAGAAGCAAAATGGAGGAAGGAAGGAATAGGTGGTTTGGGGAGGGGAAATCTGGAAGTGGGACATTTGAAATTTAAATAAAATAAAATAAAATAAAAGTGAACAATAAGAAGAAACTAATCCATCAAAATAGGGCAAAACAAAGGGAAGACAAAAGGCACAAGAGAAGACACAAGAAAGAATACAATTTTTACTCAGGTATTCCATCAAAACACTAAATTGTGAGACAAGGAACCTGGAAAGACTCCATTGAGTTCATTTTATGGATGTCTTGCACTCCTCCTTATGCAGTCTACCCTTAAGAGTAGTTTATTTCCCTAGTGAGGTCCACTTAGCGGAAAATAAACTTTCATTTGCATGTGTTTCTCATGTGAATATAGCTTCTGGGTTAGGGAAGGAAGTATGTGTTCATATCTTTTTACAGTTCTAGGACCCCATCTAGTACAGATCAGCATAGGCCCTGTGTATGCTGCCTCAGTGTCTATGAGTTCATATTTGCCTCAATCAATACCTTAAACATTTTCTGTATTGTCATTCTCCTTAGTAAGTATTATTTTTACAAAAAAAATGGATGTGATCCTGACACACCTACAAATTTATGTGATATACTTTCATCAAGTTATTTCTGATTTTCTTCTCTGATAATTGTGTGCTTTAGAACTGGCCTCCATACTTCAAGACACATAATCTTCCAACATCATGCCTTTTGCGACATAACCTTCATTAAATTTGTTATTGGTAACTTAATATATGTACAATATATTTCAATTATTGTAACTAAATTCTCCAATACCCTTCCTGTGTTTATGACCTATGCTACTATGTTGAATCAAGTTTCCATATTCATGGTTGTTCTAGTTACTTTACTACTATGATAAAACACCATGATCACTGCGACTTATAAAAATAAAACATTTAATTAGACATGGTTCCAGTACATTTGAGAGCATAGTGGCAGAGCAAAGGCACAGTGGCACCAGGAGATGAGAGCTCTCATCACTATTCACAAGCAGATATCAGAGAGTGCTAACTCAGTATGTGCTGAATCTTTGGAAACCTATCAGTACTTTCCCAGTGACATACTTCCTCCAGCAAGGCCATCCCTCCCAATCTCCTCCAAACTGCTAACAACTTGGAATCAAATACTCATATGCCCAAGACTTCAGGGGGATGGCTCATTCAAATCATCAGAAGGCCTTTCTAGATGTTTTGGTTGGTTTGGCTTGGGTGTAGGTTTGTTTTTTGTCTTTCTCAGCAATTATTTCCATATATTTCTTTTTTTTCTTTTTTCCCCCATTTTTATTAGATATTTTCTTAATTTACATTTCAAATGTTATCCCCAAAGTCCCCTATACCCTCCCCCATCCCCCGCCCTGCTCCCCTACCCACCCACTCCTAAATCTTGGCCCTGGCATTCCCCTGTACTGGGGCATATAAAGTCTGCATGACCAAGGCGCCTCTCTTCCCAATGATGGCCAACTAGGCCATCTTCTTCTATATATGCAGCTAGAGACATGAGCTCTGGGGGTACTAGTTAGTTCCTGTTATTCTTCCATGTGGACACTCACAATCAGCTATTAGATAGAACTCAGGACTCACAAGGAAGGAGCTAGAGAAAGTACCCAAGGAGCTGAAGGGGTCTTCAATCCATATATTTCTTAAGGTGATATTTTTGTGTTAACTGGAATTTCAGGATGAGTTCTATAGCTTTCTAAATCTGTTCCTTTGTGAGTTCTAAGTTTTTCTTTTCTACTTTTGCTAGCAATGACTCAATGTCAATTGTGTAAGTCTGTGACTGTCTTTCATTCATCAAACCTATTCCTCCTACTAGAATTCCAATTTTAGAGACAATATTTCAAATTAGGTGGCTGTGCCTGGGATTTATTCCAGGACTACTTTTGGATGAGTGTAAAAAGAGTAGAAGTCATTTGGTGATGAAAAAAGAAAGTTATAAATTAAGTACATTTAAAGGTCAATTCTTGTCACATATTAAGGTACTTTAAATATAGTTCTTTTATAGCAATGTAATGAATAGATTTTTATACACACACCAAATTTCATAGAAGTACTTATTTTTTGTTTATATTTCTTACATGATTTCACTTATTTTTTTATTATACATCTTTCTATTTTGTGTAGGAAAGCTACATAAACCAACTTCTGATTTAATTGCTTTCCTATGGAAACTTAATGTTATTAAAAAACTAATGATGTTTAATATATCCCCAGAAAGAGCTTTCATATATGGATATTATGAGGAAGTTGTATGAACTAATAATCATGTGTGTTTAATAATACTTATAAAACAATTATTTTGGAAGTTTATAGAAATATTAGGAGATAAAGGAAAACATATTCAAATTTTTAATATTTCACAATGTAGTTCTAACCTAAGAAATTTCAATATCAATATACTTGTGGTAAGTTTCTATTTATTAGCAGTATAACAAATAAGTATGATTAAAGAAGAATGCAGTAAGTATATAAGAGTAACAGAATTTAAGAAAAAGCTGCTATTATACTCATTTGGAAATATAGCAACACTTTTCTGGATTTCTATGCAAGACATTAGGGCGCATTTACATGGAACATCTTCTCATGGTGAACCAACTCTATGCCATCAATCCTAGTACCATTCAGACATTTAAGTTTGATACAATGTGTTGAGTCATAATTTTCCTCTCATACTTGGATCAGTAAAACAAAGCTATATTATGCTAAACTATCACTAAGCGTACATGTAATGCTCTGTGATTCCACAAGTAGAAAATGTGACAGATAAGAAAAACAAGGGAGCAACAGTGTCAACTGGCCAGATCCCCCAGAGCTCCCAGGGACTGGACTAACAACAAAAGAATGCACATGGAGGGACACACGCCTCTGGCCACATATGTGGCAGAGGAAGGATTGGTTGGCATCAGGGGGAGGAGAGGCCCTTGGGTCTGAGGGTGTTCAATACCACAGTGTAGGGGAATGCCAGGATGGGAAAACAGGAGTGGGTGGGTTGAAGAGTACCCTTGTAGAGGCAGGGGGAGAAAGGATGTGATGGGGATTTCTGAAGGGGAGACCTGGAAAGGGGAAAACATTTGAAATGTAAATAAAGAAATTATCCAATTTAAAAAAGAAAAACAACTAAACTTATCTAGTATAGTCAATGTATTTCTGGTAAAAAATATAATGTGACATGATATATTAACACACAATAGTACAGTAAAATTAAATACTTAAATTTATAGTAAAATGAAAATAATCACATTGTAACCTGTTATGACTCTCATTCTATGTATTTCTCCTTCCAGTGGAGGCTCAAGGCCACAGGGTAGGGGATGCTCTTGTGCTGAGGTAAGAGTGGGCAGGCCAGCGAGGGATCATCTTCATAGGTGCACTGAACCAAGGGGAGGGAAAAGGCATAGGGAGTTTGTGGAGTGGAAACTGGGAAGTGGGATAACATTTAAAATGTAAATAAATAAAATTACCAATAGAAAAGAAAAAAAAATCTCAATTTACCTCAATAGCTTAAGCATGTTTTATAAAAGTCATTTTATGAAATTTCATAATCATAATTTCTTGCCATAGTTGTACATTGTAAAGTTAGATGATTCTTTACTATTGTTGTTGCTTTTGTACATTCATGTTTACTCATCACTGGGATGTGAGAGTGTGTGTATGAAAAGCACACACATGGCTGTCGAAATGCTCAGCCTACTCTTCATGTTTACATGTGCTGTGGATTAGAACCTGTCACCACACATGAAAATATGCACCTTTTCTCATGGGAAATCTTATCAAACTGAAAATAAAAACAATATTAATCTAAATTTAACCCAAAGTTGGTTTCTTTTATATTTATCTGGTTATAGTACTAACGTACATTTTCAAAAAATAAATATCTGCTAAGTTGAATTCACTAATACTTTCATTCATTGTGCTGGAAACTTCATTTCATGATAAAAGATGTATAGTTGGAGCTCTGTCTCCTACATTATTTTGCTGTGTTGGTTAGATTCCTTTAATAATACCACTCAAATGGTCCTAAATTTTACCTGTCTCCCTGTATTTCCTCTCTTATCCCTGTTGATTTTCCCTTTCTCCATGTCCTACTTCCAATTCCAGGTGTCTACATCATCCATTTGTAAATAGCTACTGTATTTTAAGGACATTCCTAGGGACTTCTATCCATCGCCCCTAGTCCCTTACTCTACCAAACCTTTGAGGTTCTAGGAAGAGTAGCTTTTTATCATTGACTTAAAAGACAATATCCTCACAGAGGAGACAGATATTATATTTATCTTTTTGGGTCTGTTAATGCACTTATGATTTTCTCTAGTTTCATCCAATTACCTGAAAATTTAATGATGTCAATTTTTAAATGCCTAAGTAATAGCTTGTTGTCTCAATGTACCATATTTTCTTTATTCATTTTTTCTATTGAAAGTCATATAGATAGTTTGCCAGTTTTAGACTATAACAAATAGAATAATAATAAACATGGTTGAGCAAGTATCTCTTGGTAGCATAAAGAATCTTTGTGCATATGCCCAAGAGTTGAGTTGATAGATTTTGAAGTAGATTGTGGCTCATCTTCCTGAAGAAACTTCACTGTGAGTTCCATAGTGGCTGTACAGGATTGCAATACTACCAGAAATGGATAAGCATTTCCATCCTCCAAATCCTTGCTCTTTTGAGACATTGTCTTGTCTTGAGAATTTCCTTCACTACATTTTGACCATAATGACCTGTTTTCTGCAATATCTCCTATATCATATCGATTTTATCTTGCCCTACCCACCCAACTTTGTTGTTTTGTTATGTTATTTCATCTTATGTTTTGATTTTCAACAATATTTATGATACACTTATATTCTTGGATATGTGGTCTTCTACACATGTTTGGTCAAACTTCCAGTGGAATAACCTATGATATAACTGCCTAACTCAAAACATCTATGGATTGCAATTAGCTCGTTGGCTAGGGGAATTCATGCTCAATACCCACATCCATGCTGGGATACTGTCTGTCTTTAGTTCCACCTGTATAAAAGTGCCAATATAACACTGTCATGGATATCTTGCTGTTCCAGTTATTGTTTGTTTGTTTGTTTCCAAATTTTTTATTAGATATTTTCTTAATTTACATTTCAAATGCTATCCCAAAAGTTCCCTCTACCCTCCACCCAGCGCTGCTCCCCTACCCACCGACTCCCACTTCTTGACACTGGCATTCCCCTGTATTGGGGCATATAAAGTTTGCAATACCAAGGGGCCTCTCTTCCCAATGATGGCCAACTAGGCCATCTTCTGCTACATATGCAGCTAGAGACATGAGCTCTGGGGGTTCTGGTTAGTTCACATTGTTGTTCCTCTTATAGGGTTGCAGACCCCTTCAGCTCCTGTGGTACTTTCTCTAGCTTCTTCATTGGGAGCCCTGTGTTCTATCCTATAGATGACTGTGAGCATCCACTTCAGTATTTGCCAGGCAGTAATTAGCCAGTTTGCTTTACAGGTTGGTAAGACTTTTGATTGTTATTCTGCACTGGAATCTTCAATAGCTCACTTTTATACTATCAGAGACAGTCCTCATGCAGAAATCTTACATCTCAGTTCCATGTCAAGTCTCTGAAATTAATTCCAGCAATTCCTAGTTGCAGGTGTGTGGTTTCTTGAAGAATACTCTCTATTAAATTCCTGGATGAAACCAAAAGTAACAGCAATATCTTATGGTGGATTTTCTCTTTTATTAGTGTTTAAATTTTATATAATATATTTGGTTTGAAAAAAGTCAATGGAAATGTAACCAGTGTTTAAATTTTATATAATATATTTGGTTTGAAAAAAGTCAATGGAAATGTAACCAGAACAGCATCATATATGAAATGTTCTGTAGATGTACTTTGGCTTTGTGCTGTCTCCATCGTCAACTTACCTTTATTTATTCAATTTTTCTCTATTATATCACAATGGAAAAGATATAGAAAAGGATTTTCACTCTATGGTTTTATGAATGTGCAGTTTAGGTTGTGTCCATATGAAGTTGGAAAGCCACATGGAATTGATTTTTCATTTTAATCCAGTTTGTATATGTTTGGATTTTGTATAGCATTTACCAGTACCAGCCATTATTTGTTCTGCTGAGAGCTAAAATTGGTTTACTTCTGTTGCGTTTAGCTGGTCTTTGAATTCTGAGTTTCACCCTTTAATGTGTATCTAAAAGCCTACTGATATGTTAGACTTGGAGTGCAATTGGTGAAATTTTGTTATTTTCTTCCTATGTCTTTTGATCCTTCCTCTAACTCCTCCAGTGGGGTCCCCATGCTCAGTACAATGTTTGGCTCTGAGCATTGACATCTGTATTGGTTAGGCTTTGGTGGAGACTCTCAGGGGACAGCTATACCATGCTTCAGTCAGCAAGCCAACCAAGCAGATACTCCGGAGCTCCCAGAGACAAAACCACCAACTAAAGAGTACGCATGGAGGGACTCATGACTTCAGCTACACATGTAGGAGAGAATGGCCTTATCTTGCCTCAGTGGGAGATGAGTCCCTTGCTCCTGTGGAAGCTCAATGCCTCAGCATGCTAGGGCAGTGAGGTGGGAGTGGTTGGGAAGGTGGGTGGAGAACACCCTCATAGAAGCAGGGGGAAGGGATAGGGTAAGAAGTTTGCAGAGGAGAAACTGGGAAGGGGGATAACATTTGAAATGTAAATAAATAAAATAACCAATACAAAAGAAATTAGTAAAATAAAAATAGCTTACTTCTTTTACTCTTATTTCAAATTTCTGCATTAATAATTCTATAATTTCTTAATTCTGTATCACACTCTGACTAATGTATAGAAATATGTGTGAGCTCCATTTTTTCATTTAGTTAAAACCTCCCCTGTACAGTGATTAAAAATCACACACAATTTCTTGTCCAGTTTCATTCATCCATGAAAACATTTATACAAGTAACAGTATGCAAACTAAACAAACTAAACAGGTTATGTTTACTAACATGTATGCATATATATATATATATATATATATATATATATATATATATGCAATAAAAATTAGTTAAAACAAAAAGAGCCCATGAATTTGAAGAATTGGAGTGATAAATGGGATGATTTAGAAGGATGAAATGAATGGGAGAAATGCTGTAATAAATAATATTATATCATTAAAAGTGAAAATGGAAATTAAATTAAAAGGGTATTGTAACAAAATTTCATAATGTTAAATTTTGATGTTAAAAAAAGATCAGAAACTTATTTAACATGGTAAGTGCTTGTGATGGTTTGTATATTCTTGGGCCAGGGAGTGGCACCATTTGGAGGTGTGTCCTTGTTGGAATAGGTGTGACCTGGTTGGAGTAGTTGTGTCACTGTGGGTATGGGTATAAGATCCTCACCTTAGTTGCCTGGAAGTCAGTCTTCCACTAGCAGCCTTTGGATGAAGACATAGAACTCTCAGCTCTGCCTGCGCCATGACAGCCTGGATGCTGCCATGCTCCCACCTTGATGATAATGGACTGAACATCTGAACCTGTAAGCCAGCCCCAATTAAATATTTTTTATAAGACTTGCCTTGGTCATGGTATCCATTCACAGCAGTAAAACTCTAAGACAGTGCTAAAAGGAAAAATATCAATATGTTCTGGTATAAATATTGCTTTGAGAAGGAATTTACTAATCAAGTTTAATCAGTGATTGTTTAACCACTGATTATTTTCTAAAATAATTATGGATTGTTTCAATTTACTGCTTGAAGTAATGGAGCGAGTTTAAGGTTATGTCATAAAATATTCTAACTTACTTTGAGAACATTTTACTATTTGAGTCATTGGCTCTGCCTAATTCTTTTTTTTGAACATCTAAATTTTCATTTATAGCTCAGCCATTTATGTTAGAAACATGGAGGTACAGTGCTCTTATGGAAATCCCTGGGCCCTCATTTTACATGCTAAGTTTACTCTTTCATAATGACTTTCATTATTTTTAATCATCCCATTTTCTGCTTCATCATATAGTTTTTCTATAAGTAGGGAGAGTTAATTTTAGTTCTTTTTAAATTTTCTCTAAGGTTATCCTCTTTATCTACACCTTTTTCCATAGATTTATTATTATAGGAATAAAGCATTCCCATAACACAGTAAAGAAAAATGCAGCATCTTGATCACTACAAGTTTATTATCCTATAAATTTGAAAATAAGGTTCCTGATAGGCTCCATTGGCTTCTGTGCTTTTGTCTGCTTCAGGTAGCATCTTATAAGCACAGCCCACAGCAGAACCTACTTCAATTACTGTTGATGTTCCTGTGGTCTATTGACTCAGGTCATTGTTTCTTTACTGGCTGTTGATACTAATTTTTTTTTTTTTTCGCTTATTCTTTAAGAGAATGAATAATTCTCTGACACAGTCATCTCCTATCAGGTCTATTCCCTCTTCTATATCTACCCTATACAGAAAAGAAAAAAAAAAGAGAGAGAGAGAGAGAGGAAAGAAAGAAAAAGGACTGAGTCAAGATTTGTAGCGATTGAAGGGAGTTCTTAAAAAGTATGATGTAATGTGATATAAATGTGGAAGTATAATTCTCTTGACTGCACCTGCAGGAGTGAGGAAGGGTGCAAACACAGCTTTCTTCAAGTGTATGCCCTGATATGCCAATCCAGGCACATAATTCAGGCATATTAATTAAGGAATATAGGCCTGGTTATGTTGGCCAACCATGATGAAGTAGAAGACTAGAGACTCAAGAGCATATGAATACACAAATTGTACTTGATTCTTTTGCCTTCTTACCCCCCCCCCAACCCGCCACCAACATAATAGTTCAGTTTTTTGGGAATTTCTGTAAGGACCTGTGTAGGGCACCAAGCTAAGCACAGACAGCCTGGTCTCCAGTCAAGCTTAGGGCTTGAACCATGGTGTGACCCGGTGGGTGATAATTTACACCCACATGAGATGGAAGGCTTTTGATCATGTTTCCTTGACCCCTGGCTCCTGTCGAAGTTACTGCCCCCACAGCCCCCACAGGAGAGGCATGTGGGTATCAGTCACATAGGAGCAGCACCAAACCTTCCCACATGCAAATAAGGTTTCCTTCAAACTCTCAGTCCAAGCCAATGAGAGTCCAAGCCTGCTGTTGAACCCTGAATCACCCCCAGAACTGTATTTAAATCCATCCAGGGAGTTAAAGGTGTGTGAGAACTACTCCTTTGTCTGAGTCTTTTGTTCCAAGAGCTCTATGTAACAATTGAGAAGAGATCTTCTCTCCCAAAGAGCCACATGAGGTCCGGCCCCACTCCTTACTGGATAGTTGCCTTCTCATCTGCCAGGCCCCACCTGAATCAGTTCAGAGCAGCTCTTAGTTTTGAAGTGAGCTAGTGATCTGAGCTGTAAATGGCCACATTACCGCCTCGACAGCAAGAATGAACGTGGACACCAGAATCCTTCTGCAAGCATCTTTTATTACATCATGTGGAGGAAGAGAGCGAGCTCAAGATGGGTCCTGCTTAAATACACCTCAGTGAAACGTGTGTCATCAGGATTGGCTGACTGCGCATTACCTCAAGTTAAGCCCCGGGATGGGCAGTGACTTACTTGGCTTTGCAACAAGCACATGCGCACTGAACTTGTTTGCTTGTCCCAGGCTGGGGGTGGTGACAGGATGTCGGTGCCATCTTGGAATGGTGGCAGAACCAGCTCGGGCATGGCTCTCTACACTGAGCGACCTGGAAGACACAGCAGAGTCTTCATCTCCCTTTTCTCTGCTTGCACTAACTTCCCTTTGTTGGAACCCTCACACCAGGCCTGGACAGAGATCTTTGTGGAAAACCTCTGGTACCCAGGCCCACAGACCTGGACACTGGGAGTTTGAAGGTTCTCCAGTGGGTATATGGGAAAGACAAATTGGCCTTGCTATTTTATTTTTGGTTGGTTAGCTTTGGTTTTAATTTTCTTTTACTTTTTACATTTTTTGGTGGTGGTAGGGCTCAGTGTTGGGAAAATAATCTGGAAGGAATGGGAATAGAGCATGTTTGGGGGGGGGGGTGTTTTACAAAATTCCCAAATATTTGATATAACTATTATGATAGGAGAAAAAAGAAATCAAAAGAATCAGGTGAAATTTGTGTACCCATGTATTCTTGGGTCTGTGGTATTCTACTGAGGGTTGGCCAACATAATCAGGCCTATACTCTTTAATGTAAGAGGGCTGTGTGCCTGGACTGGCATATCAGGGCATGCACTCTTGAAGACAGCTGATTCTCCCTTTCCTAGCTACTATGACTTGCCAATATGTTCTAAGCTAAGGGTAGGATTTAGTAATGCACTTTTCTTTCATTCTGAGATTCCATCACACACGATTTTACACAGGTGTTTACATACTGACAAACTGTAAGTTCATGTGTAAAACTGTCATGTTTTGTCCTAGACAATATGTTTCTCTTATAGTCATCCACTTCCTTTGACTTTTTATTAATTTAATCTCACCAGCATGTAGATATCTCTGAGCCTTTGGGAAGGGTTGTAGTATAGTTGCTTCATTTTGAAATGAGCATTTCATAATCTCTTTTGTTCTACATCTTGACCAGTTCTGGGTCTCTGTGTTTATTGCTATCTGCAGGCTCCCTGGAGAAGGCTGTGGTATAAACTAATCTATTATTACAGAAGTGAACCATTAGGATTCAGTTTAATACTATGTCAATTTGGCATGATGGTGATGATGATGATGATGATGATGATAATGGTGGTGGCAGTGGTGGTGGTGGTGATGATAGTGGTAGTAGTAGTAGTAGTAGTAGTAGTAGTAGTAGTAGTAACAGTAGAAGATTCTTTTCCTAGGGCCTATGATTTGTTTAGGCAAAGTTTCTTGGCCTTGATAATAGTACCACATATGGGATTTGTCTTATTGAGTAGGAAGGCCTGGCAGGGTGGTTGGGGTGGGAACATCTTCTTGGAGATGGTAGAGAAGAAATGGAATAAGGAACTGTCAGATGCCAGACCGGGAGGGGTATAATATCTGGACTATAAAAAATAGATTAAAGATAATTAAAACAACCCAACACCAAAAACCCAAAACAAAACAAACAAACAAAAAAAGCAAAACAAAACAAACAAACATCATCAACAACAACAAACCCAACTACAAGACCATAATGTTCTTTGGTCTGTGGAATCTCACCAACTCACAATTCCAAAGAAATTATGTATCTCTGTCACTGGGCTTTGAACTGTTTAACCTGTATCTTCTGTCTTGTTACCTCATGGTCCATCATATCTTACTCATAGACATCCATGACAGCTGAAGCCCTTAACTTCAAGTCTCTCTGACTTCCCCTTTCATCTTCTTTTTCCCAGCATCATTCCTTTACTATCCAATTAGCAACAGAGTATATGTTGGAACTATAATTTATATATAAATAATTGCTTTGACAATTCTTCACTATAAGATGAATAATAGCAATTGACCAACACTCAGATTTTCATCTGATTAGATCTGATTCAAGTTTGACAATATATCGGTAATAGTGTGATTATAATCTATAGAAACAATAGCCGTCCTTTGTTTTGCCAGGCATCATCTTGTTCACAAGATAAAATTCACATGCCCCATTCCAGTTACAGGGATTACAACATTGAAGGACATTCTAGGAGGGCTGACAGCAGAGCAAGTTTCTCGTCCTTGAAGTGAAGCTTTATAACCATGCCATTATGGATTTGGATTCTACTATAATGCGCACTGGATGACTTCAAATATGTTGCATTACCATCAAAAGATAAGCCTCCATTTTCCATTTATGGAGCAGATATAACACTCCATTCACAGGGTCATGAAAACGATCTGTGTTTTAGGGAACGGGCACTTTACCAGTGTTGGTTCTCACCTTCTGGCTTTGCTCTGCTGCTTTATATGCATTATTCCTGGAATTATTAATTAGCAGGAATCCTCACTGCATAGATGTACTTAGCCTGTTTAAATATTGTGTGTTCAGCTCAATCCTTTATTTAACAACTCTGTATTGCTTTCCTATTTAGCAACACTCTACTAGGAGTAGTTGCTACAGTTTCCTCTTTTGTATGAAGGGAATATTCTCTGAACACCTGAAAAACAGTTTGCTTTTGGCGAACTGCAAAAGGAACACCTGCTTACTCTACACACACGGGTTGTCTGCACAGCTCATGTCCTGGCAGCTCATGTGAGTTGGCACTTCTTTAGATGATATGAATTGGGGAAATGTGCTTTTTACAGAAACTTAATGCCTTTCAGTAGCACAAAGAGGTAGAGAAAATATAAGGAAACTGATCATTTTAGCACCTGTGTTTGTTTACTTCTAGGGAAATTAACAACTGGTGTCTGGTTGTGAGAAAAATTAGAAGCATTGGGTGGAAGAAAATAAATGAGGTTCTGTTTCATTCCAAATACTAAACGTTTTACACAAGGTCCTGAATAATTAAAAATTATCTCTAGAGGATACTAAATGAATCCCAGGCCATATCCACGTTCTAAACATTATCTTGGTAAAAAAAGTGCTATAAAAATTCCAAATTTTCAACAGATGTCCTTTTAGTGTGTGATAACTAATGAAACATGTATTTATATGGCAGGAGGTCGAAATAAAAAAAGTTTAAAAAAAGGAAGGTGTTAGAATAATCAGCACAATTTTATATTCAAGAAAGAATAAATTAAAATAATATTTTATTATTGTTATAAAGACTCATAAAGATTAGGCAGATAGTTTTGTGCTTTACAATCAGAATAGATAGCAACCACAAGTTTCGTGCTTTACAATCAGACATATAACTGAGCTACTTGGATGTTGACTATTTAGGAAATTATCAATCTTTCCAAACCTCAATTGCTTCATTTTTATACTAGCAGCTATTATCCCTTGTGTCTTCATGCCCATGGATTAAGAAAATGACAAAGGACATGTGGAAGGTGAAGAAGGTAGGTAGAGGAAAAGATGGAGGAAGAATGAATATGATCAAGGTCCATTGTGTAAATCAAATCAAAGAACAAGTGTAAACAAAACTTTAAATTTAGTGTGGGATAGAAAACATGTTTTATCATAAACTATACCTATAAATATATTAATATAATTAACAAATCTCAGCTATTGTTTTTTTACTTGGCCAAACCCAACTGATATAAAATTTACTTAACTATGTTAAAATAAAAATGGATGTTTAAGCTTATTTCATGATAAACTTAAGAATAATTTTCTATTTTTAAGAAAACTTTTCTTTAAGATAGAATATATTTGTTTATTTCTCCATGGGTAAAACAATTTCCTTCATCTAAATGATAGAAAAGACAGTTTTTATAAAGTTGAGATTTGAGTTCTTGTGAAAATACTAGTATTGAAAGACAAAAATATATGCATTAAAAACTTAATTTTACACAATGCAATAAAATCATTACCTTTTGGAAATTGAGTAAGGTATGCTGTATGAACTCAGAGACACCAGAGACCTTCAGCGCTCCTTTCATAGGATGCTTCCATGGTTTTTGACTCATCTGGGCCTTTTTCCTATTTATTTTTTTCTTTTTCTTGATTTCCTTTAAAGTTTATTTAATTTTAAGCTTTTGTTGTTTGAATTCCATCAAGCAACATTTTAATAGACTCACACTCTTTAGCACAGAGTCCAGACTTAAAGAAATGTTATTCTTGTGTGTTCCCCACATTGACTTTGTCATACTCTGCCCCCAACTCTAAGATTTTCCTTTCTCCAACTTGACACAATCAATCTGTTTTCAGATTCAGTATAAAACCCAGATGTTAATGAGACAAATCATGTGAAATTTCAGAGTACAATTTATTTTATTTAATCTCTTTTCTTATGTATTACCCTGGAAAGCAAAGCAAATGATTACATTTTCCTTTATTTCTCTATAAACAAGTGTGTGTGTGTGTGTGTGTGTGTGTGTGTGTGTGTGTGTGCGTGTAGCTTACTGAAGAACGAGGGAGCTGGATCACACAGGAATTCTAATTTTAGCATTAGAGGAGTATCCACATTCTCCTAAAGAGATGATGCTGATTTGAATTTTCCTTTGTTGTGTGTGAGTACTGGAACTGCCTTGCATCAATACCAGGAATTTAACTAGTTTTCTTAATATGTGGGTGTAATTGAGATTTGCATTTTACTGATGACCAACTTTATTGAAGGTTTCTTTCATATATTTGCTAGTCATTTATTTTTCATCCTTTGCTAAGTGAACGTCTAACTTGTGCTTTTTTGGAATATATTATTTTGTGCTCTGATATTCAGATATTTTGAGTTTTTATCATTATATTTTATAGTTGAGGTATTATTTGTCATAGTATTTTTTATATTTTTTACTGTATTAACTTCTGCTTAAAATGTATTCATGATTTTGGTCTGCTTTTGGTTGATTGTTTGTGGGGTGAAGTAGGAACTTAGATTCATTGTTCTACATCTGAATTTTCAGTTTTTCTAGTTTTGTTTTGTAGAGCCTGTCTATTTTCCAGTGTATGTGTTTGTTATTCTTCTTTTAAAAATAAGGTGACAGAAAGCAGGTAAAACAATATTGAATCAGTATACAAATTCCTGAACAGAATTTCAATAGCTCAGGCACTGATATAAATAATTAATAAATGGGACCTCTTGAAACTAATAAACTTTGTAATGCAAAACCATCATCAGCAGGACAAAGTGGAAGCGTACAGAATGGGAAAAGATCTTCATCAGTTCTACCTTAAACAGGAGACTAATATCCATAATATATAAAGAACTCAAGAAATTAAATATCAACAAATCAAATAACCCATTTAAAAATGGGGTACAGAGATAAATATAAAAATTTCATCAGAGGATTCTCTAATGGCCAAGAAGCACTTAAAGCAATATTCCAAAGGAAATCAAGACAAGTCTAAGATTCCATTATAAACCTGTCAGAATTGCAAACACCAAGACATCAAGTGTCAACACATGCAAAGGAAATATCCTCCATTGTTGGTGTGAGTGAAAAAAGGTAAAAACACTTTGGCTGTCAATTTGGTAGTTTCTCAGTAAATTGGAAATATTTCTACCCAAGACCCAGATATAAAACTATTGTGTATGTAACCAAAAGATGCACAAGTATACCACCAGGATATTTGCTTAGCTTTAGTAGTAATAACCAAAGACTGGAGACAACCTAGATCTACCTCAACTGAAGAATAGATAAAGACAATGTGGAATCTCTCCACAATGGAATACTATTCAGCTCTTAAAAACAAAGACATCATGAAATTTACAAGTAAATGGATGGAACTAGAAAAAAAGTATCCTCAGTAAGATAACCCAAACTCATGAAGACACAAATGTTGTATATTCACTTTGAGGTGGACATAAGCCATAAAGTAAAAGATAAACCTGTTATCATCCACAGACCAAAAAAAAAAAAAAAAACTAAATAATGAGGTTCCAAAGGAGAATGCTTGTATCTCACTCAAAAGCAAAAACTAGTCACTGGATGTACATGGAGGGAGGGAGCTGGTTGGAAGAAGAAATGAGGAGGACAAAGTGGATGGGGTCAGGTGTGGGGACAGGTAGTTCAGGAGATGGTTGGGAGTAAGAACAGCAATCTATGGGGTGTTATCTGTGGAAGTACCTAGAGACATGAGATGGAAGAGGTTCTGGGATGTCTATGTGGGTGACCCTAGCTGAGATTCCAACAAGCTGAGGATATAAAAACTGATGTGGCAAACCCTGTGGGTGGGCAGGACTTCCAGTAGAGGGAGGGGACATCAACCCATCCACAAAACTTTTAACTCATAATTTTCTCTGCCTACAAGGCAAGCAGGGATATAGATGGAGCAGAGATTCAGCGAATAGACAACCATTGATGGGCCCAACTTAATACAGAGACTATGGAAGAGAATGACTGTGAATGACTGATACTCTGGTATGCTTGCATACAAGAGTCTAATATAATTGTCTCATGACAGGCTCTGCCAAGAAATCAATGCAAACAGATGCAGAAAGATACCCACATCTACACATCAGGGTGTGCTCAGAGATTCTTGTGGGAGTTTTCAGGATAGATTTGAGCAAACCTAGAGGTTTGTGAAAACACAGCATAAATATCTGCATTAAATAACACACTAACCATCAAATATTCAGGTTTTACCTATCTCATAAGTCATCACTGAAGCAATTCTATAATTGCATGTAGGTACTAATTATCTTAAAGAACTATGTCTCTGGAGGATAGAGCATGATTCTAAGTCATTGAAAGGATAGAACTATTAATAATTCTTTTATATAATTGTAGTTTATTTTTTCTCTTTTTATACTTGAAAATAAGTTATTCTCTCCGTTTTAATTCCCCATTCCCCCTAGTTCTCTCCTTATCTTTTTCCACCAGGAAAGTAAAAACAAGCCTCAAAAAAAAAATGCTCACAATTCTTAATATATATATTGAGTTCTGACAGCATCAGAACTCCATTCTTACATATAATTTTGAAAAGACCACATATTGGGTAATTATAAGGTGAAAAGTAACTTACATATTTCATTCCTGTTTATAAATGCTAAAGAAATATATGTTTGTTGGATTTGTATCAAATTGATATATCTGAGAGTCAATTGAAAAGAGGAACTCTCGATTGAGAAATATTCTGATGTAGAAATATATAACATCAAATGCATCTTATTATGCAAAATTGCAGGATTATTCACTTTTCTTTTTGTTGACAGGGCAATCTCGAGAGGCAGGAGGTAGGCAGACCCTCCAGAATGTATCAGAGTCCAGGAGGTGAAAGACTGTCAGGAATCAAAAGGAGGGACCTTAGATGAAGTGCCTGACACTGACCAGGCCTAGTCGCCCCCCCTCAATCTGTGGGAATCAGGGGTTCAGACAGATGGGCATGGAGTCGGTGAAACTGGGGTGACAAACAGATGTGACACAAAGAAGTGTGGATCTGAATGCAATTTGTCAAATTGAGCATCAGACTTTTTATACAGAAGAAAATAGGGAAGTTAGGTGACACACCAGCAAGATACAAAGAGGTTACTAGAGGTTACTGGATTCTTACACAACACAGGAATGCAAACATGCAAGAACTGGGATAAATTCAATATTAACAACTGGGATCAAAACCAACTCCACCTAAGGTCAGATTAAAATTAGAAGCCAGGGGCAAGGGCTTCCTGCCCTTGCCATAGTCCACCTCCCCCCTAGGCCATTGTAAATACTTGTATATGGGTGTAACTCAACTAGCTATAGTTCTAAGTATCTACTCTGGTTCCTCCTAAACTCACAAACTTCCTTCTTCCTAGATAATGGTGAATTCCTGTGTAGGGCAGCGACTTAGCTATACTTAGCTAAGCTTGCCCTGAGATTTCTAACTCTTATGTAGTAAAATACTGTAAGAAAGCATGTAAGACCCTCCACGATATTGCAGGGACAAATCTGGGGCTTTCTATCTATGGGAATGCCAAGGTTCCAGGAGGATGGGTTTCCTTGAAACCCTTTGCCTCAGGACTGCTTCCAGGTTTTCAGGCCTGCCAAGTGAGTCACTACTGGAGTGGATGTAGCAGTGCCCTACAATCCAGAGAGGGAACTTGTAGAGCCCACCTCCAGCAGAATGATAGGGCATCTAGACAGATGGGGTTGCCATCCTACAAAAACTCTGATCTAGAATTGTTCCTGTCTGAAAGAACTAAAGGGACAAAAATGGAAAAGATCCAGAGGAAAAGGAGGTCCAGCAACAGGCCCAAAGTGGGATCTAGCCCTAGGGTAGGACCCAAGGCCTGAAACTACTACTGAGGCTATGGAGTGCTCACAAAATGGAGTCAATCATGACTGCCCTCGGAAAGACCGAACAAGCAGCGGAAAGAGTCAGATGCAGATGTTTATACACAACCAATGGACAAAAGCCGCTGACCCCTGTGGTTGAATTAGAGAAAAGGTGGAAAAAGTTGGGGAGGAAGGTGACCCTGTAGGAAGACCAGCAATCTCAATTGCCCTGGACCCCTGAGATCTCTCAAACACTGGATCACCAACCAGGCAGCATACACCAGCTGATATGAAGCTTCCAAGACATATACTGCAGAGGACTGCTGGGTCTGGGCAGAGTCAGAAATGATGCATCTAACTCTCAAGAGACTGAAGGCCCCAGGTAGTGGGGAGGTCTAGTGGGGTTGGAGGGGGGCATGAGGTACGGGATGGAGAAGAGTCAGAGGGTGAACTGGGCGGGGGAAAATCTAGAGTATAAAAAAAAAAATAGATTAAATAAAATTTTTAAAAAGGAATATTTAAAGAAATCATTTACTTTTGACATCTCAGAGACTCTCAAAGTTGGTAAAAAACAATGAAAAAAAGAATATTAGAATAGTGAAACTAGTAGATCAAGACATTAAGAAAAATGAAACAGAGATTATTATTAAACCCTCAGGAGATACACATAAACATAAAAACTAAAATCATACTAATGAAAAAAAAAAACTGAGGAATTCTCCAACTGCAAAAATTTAAAGTATTTTTCAATAGTGTAGAATGAAGAACTCTAATCACACTTGCAATCACCACAGTAGGATACTATCAGCTTCCTTATGAAAATAGAGGGAGAAGCTAAAAAGTCCTAGGATGAGAGGATGGATGAGTAGGTGCATTCAAATGAGAAGCATCAGTCAATTACCTAAGTATGCTTGGTGAGGGTTTTAAAAAGAAGAATCATAGAGTAGTCACTAATAAGATCTGAGGCACATCAGAACTAAATGTCTGAAAACACAGACAGCATTACAAATTAGAGGGAAAAATACAATTTACATTTAGGAGTTGTGACAAAAGCTGCAATTGGTTGTCAGCAAAGAAAAATTAGCCAGAATAGTCAAATGTGTATGGTACATGGGAGCAAAGTGTGTGTGTGTGTGTGTGTGTGTGTGTGTGTGTGTGTGTGTGTATTTGAACTTATTTAAAGGTATCAGGCACTTCTGGTTTGACTTTCAATGTAGTGGAATCAGGAAACAAATATGATGGGGGCAGAAATAAAATTTAAAAACTGTTAATTAAAACATTTCCACTCATAAAAATAAATACTTTATTATCTTTATTTCGAAAAAGTAAAAGAATTTATTCAGAAATATTTGTAGGCCCAGAAACAAAAGAAACAAAGAAAACACATGATCATTAAGATCATTAAACATAAACTTGGTTTTAAAATAATATCATTCAGATAAGAAGAAATTTTGTGTGATACACATTCAAGATATTATTTCCATACAGAATAGATAAACTGTAGCAGCACCATTTCCAAAACCTGGTCTCAAATTTAAGGTTATAATTAAAATGTTATGCACAAAGCCAATATCACATGAAATTGTCATTCACACACTGAGAAATTGTTACTTGAATCTGCAATATGATATCTACAAATTGCCATAGCTGAATTGTAACATATCTTAGAGAAGTACTGGCCTGGAAATTTGACCCTGTGTTGAGGGCACTGTTTCATATGTGTTCAGTCTTCTAATCTGGGACTGTTGTTGTCATGCTCATAGGATTACACTGCTCCTAAGGTTATTGGTCTCACCATCCTAGAGACAGTGGGACCTGAGAGACTGGAGCCTAAAAATGAGGAGAACTAACATTTCATGCATTAGCCAACTTCACTGAGAGCTTCAGAAGATTTATACATATTAGTAAAGTGTACTATCACAAGAACAAACAACATGTGGCAGATAAGCCACAGGTGGCAAAAACTTGTTTGTTCTTTTTTTCCATAGAGGCATACAAACAAATATAAGTCAGAATAGCCAGTTGTAATGAATAACCTGAAGGAAACGCATTCTGCTACACAAAAGAGGAACACAGGAGCATAATCTAGAGCAGTTCTAGGCTTTGGAAGAAAGTGAAGTCCTAAGACTCTTGCCTTGTCTTCCTTCCTTCCTTCCTTCCTTCCTTCCTTCCTTCCTTCCTTCCTTCCTTCCTTCCTCCCTCCCTCCCTCCCTCCCTCCCTCTCTTCTTTCTTTCTTTCTTTCTTTCTTTCTTTCTTTCTTTCTTTCTTTCTTTCTTTCTTTCTTCTTTTCTATCACAAGCACTCAGAAATCTCATAGACCTTCATTTTTAAGCATGTATTGATAATTATAAATACCCCGGATTCTATCTGCTTCTTGTACTCTCTATTTTTAACTTAATGAAAGGAAAAAATATGAAAGAATGACTTCAGAGAAAGAGAGAACATAACAATAATAAATTGTTCTATGAAAAGAAGATAGAAAAAACTGCTAACTTCAAGAAAAGCCTATGTTCAAATTATTCTGAACCAAGTTACTTCCAAACATTAATTAAAATAGATTTTATTAAAAAACAATTGCAAGCATCAAAATGTAACAGTCATTCAACTGTAGATAACTTCCTATTTTATTGAGCCTAGATATCCTACAATGACCATTAACAGGAGAATGAATAAAAACAGTACTGGGATGACAAATCATAAAAGCTACATTTTGTAAAATAAGGAGTACTATTTGTAATTTAGTGAAAGTATAAACAGGAATGAAGAAAAGGCCAAGTCACAAATTGGTAAATACCAGAACAAGTGAATATTCCTGCAATAGTTCAAATACCTCCAAACACAAAATACTATATACATAATGAGACCATTATCTTCTATTTTTCAGAAAGACAAAAGCACCTAAGGGGGTAAAAATTCTTATATATATATATATATATATATATATATATATATATATTTGTAGGGAAATAAGTTTACTATATATAGTATAATTAAAACCTCTTTAGGATTTATGTTATATGTCTCGACAGTGCTTGGCTTAATATGAGCATCTATATGTAAAATCTCATTTACAAAATTAAAAAGTGTTTTCTGAATTTCATGTCACATAAACGTCTATCTTTAAAACCACAAAGAAGCATAAACTTCCTGTTACTATTGTTCATGATGTGTTTGAGGATGATGTTTTCTGAGTCCTTCTGCTTGTGATTCTAAGTAGCAAAAAGGATTAATGGATGCATATTGGATGCATAAACATAGATTTTGGAGAGGCAACAAGATAGTTTCTTAGCAGCACTTTTATTGATGGTCAGTGAGAAAAATTTCAGTGATACTTTATCACTTTATAACAAAATCAAAATAGCAATATGTAAATAAATAAACATAAATAAGGAGAGGTGCAAAGTGCTACAATAAAATTGATATTATACTCACTAACATTAGTAAATAGTAGAATATTAACTATCAATATTGAAATTCAGAAATTTCAGACTATTTATGAATTTTATTAAAAGCAGAATGTGTAACAGTCGTTCAATGAGGCCTGAATATACTTTCCAAGAACTACAGCTAGAACGATAACATTGCACAAATTAACATGAAAGTAACAGAACACTAGACATAAAACACAAGACAACAGTTCTTCTAAAAATGGCAGAAATGAAAAACTCAAGATCTCTTAATTTCTTTCCTTTCCACTCTCTCCTTCTATGTTGCTGTTCAGTGAGCAGTTTTACTCTGCATTTTAAATGTTGGCCTAAATGTGATGGAGCATGCAATTCCCAGGCTACAATTCTATAACAAGATCCTAAAATATTTACACACAAATAACAAAACAAAGCAATAATGATAGCAAAGTATTAAAAAGTATGCATAGGCCATCTTTCCTCTGAGCCCAGCAGATGCAGCTAGGGCCTATCCTGCACTTCACATACCCCAGGACTTTAAGATCACATAGGGGTTACACATGAGTGCAGTGCAGAGGTGGTGTTGGGAGCAGTGGGTCAGCAGTTGCCCACGGGGGCAGGATACGAGATCTCCGCCCCACCGGAGGCTGGGCCTCTCCAAGCCAGAGCACCCTCCACCCCGCCATCTTTCCTCTGAGCCCAGCAACTCCCAGGACTTTAAGATCACATCAGGAGCTCAGGGCTTGGGCCTCAGGCACTGTGCACTCTCTTAGACTCCTTCGGGACCCTCCAAGCTATCTGCGGACCTCAAGTGAGCAGGGGAACAAAGCCTCTGTTCTAGCCCAATCTCCTGGAACCTGAGACACCAGCCAGGAGATTGATAGTGGCCCAGGGCAGAACAACCCCTCCCTTCCTGTCTGGTCCAGCCTGCCCAGCACCAGCTGTGCACTCTCCTAGGCTCTTTCAGGACTCCCCAAGCTATCTTGGGACCTGAGGTGAGCAGGGGAACACAGCCTCTGTTCCGGCCCAATCTCATGGAACTTGAGACATCAGCCAGGAGATTGATAAAGGCCCAGGGCAGAACAGTGGGTCCTTTCTGGTCTACACCAACGCCAGGTCTTCTTGGGCAGAGATGGCAGGAGGCAAGCATAAGAACAGAAGCAACAGAATCCAAGGGTACTTGGCATCACCAGATTCAAATTCACCCACCACATCAAGTCCTAGATACAACAGCACAACATAAAAGGAGGACATGGATATAAACTCACTGGTCATGATGATGATGGAGGACTATAAGAAGGAAATACAGGAAAACACAGATAAACAACTAGAAGCATTTAAAGAGGAAAAACTTAGAGAGTTACAGGAAAACACAGATAAACAACTAGAAGCATTTAAAGAGGAAATACTTAGAGAGTTACAGGAAAACAACACCAAACAGGTGATGGAATGGAACAAAACCATCCACTACTTAAAAATGGAAGTAGAAACAATTAAGAAAAACCAAAAGGAAATAACCCTGGAGATAGAATCCATAGGAAAAAAAAATCAGGAACCATAGATATGAGCATCAGCAACAGAATACAAGAGATAGAAGAGAGAATCTCAGGCACAGAAGATTCTATAGGGAGCATAGACAAGACAATCAAAGAAAATTCTAAATGCAAAAAGATCCTAACACAAAATATCCAGGAAATCCAGGACACAATGAGAAGACCAAACTTAAGGATAATAGGAGTAGAGAAGGAAGACTCACAAACTAAAAGGCCAGCAAATATCTTCAGCAAAATTATAGAAGAAAACTTTCCATACCTAAAGAATGAGATGCCCATAAACAGACTAGAAGCCTATAGAACTCCAAAGAGGCTGGACCAGAAAAGAAATTCCTCCCGACACATAATAGTCAGAACAACAAACGCACTAAATAAAGACAGAATATTAAAGGCAGCAAGGGAAAAAGGTCAAGTAACATATAAGGGCAGGCCTATCAGAATTACTCCAGACTTCTCACCAGAGACTATGAAAGCCAGAAGATCATGGACAGAGATTATACAGACACTAAGAGAACACAAATGCCAGCCCAGGCTACTATACACAGCAAAACTCTCATTTACCATAGACAGAGAAACCAAAGTATTCAAATTCACACAATATCTTTCCACGAATCCAGCCCTTCAAAGGATAATAACAGAAAAACACCAATACAAGGACAGAAACTCTGCCCTAGAGAAAGCAAGAAAGTAATCCTTCAACAAACCTAAAAGAAGACAGCCACAAGAACAGAGTCCCAACTCTAAAAACAATAATGACAGGAAGCAACAATTACTGTTCCTTAATATCGCTTAATATCAATGGACTCAATTCTCTGATAAAAAGGCATAGACTATCAGACTGGCTACACAAACAGGACCCGACATTTTGTTGTCTACAAGAAACACACCTCAGGAAAAATGACAGACACCACCTCAGAGTGAAAGGCTGGAAAACAATATTCCAAGCAAACGGCCTGAAGAAAAAAGCTGGGGTAGCCATTCTAATATCGAATAAAATAGACTTTCAACCCAAAATTATCAAAAGAGAAAAAGAGGGGCACTTCATATTCATCAAAGGCAAAATATTCGAAGAGGAACTTTCAAATCTGAATATCTATGCTCCAAATGCAAGGGCAGCGAATTTCATTAAAGAAACTTTAGTAAAGCTTAAACACACATTGTACCTCACACAATAATAGTGGGAGACTTCAACACCCCACTCTCATCAATGAACAGATCCTGGAAACAGAAACTAAACAGAGACGCAGTCGAACTAATGGAAGCTATGAAACAAATGGACTTAACAGATATCTGCAGAATTTTTCATCCTAAAACAAAAGGATATACCCTTTTTCTCAGCACCTCATGGCACCTTCTCCAAAATTGATCACATAATTGACCACAAAACAGCCCTCAACAGATTCAAAAATATTGAAATTGTCCCATGCATCCTATCAGATCACGATGGACTAAGGCTGCTCTTCAATATCAACATAAGTAACAGAGCACCATCATTCACTTGGAAACTAAACAACAATCTACTCAATGATACTTTGGTCAAGGAAGGAATAAAGAAAGAAATTAAAGACTTTCTAGAGTTTAATGAAAATGAAGCCACAACATACCCAAATTTATGGGACACAATGAAAGCATTCCTGAGAGGTAAATTCATAGTTCTGTGTTCCTACAAAAACAAACAAACAAAAAAAAAAAAATGGAGAGAGCTTACACCAGTAGCTTGGCAGCATATCTGCAAGCTCTAGAACAAATGGAAGCAAAGTCACCTAAGAGGAGTAGATGGTAGGAAATAATCAAACTCAGGGGTGAAATCAACCAGGTGGAAACAAAAAGAACTATCCAAAGAATCAATCAAACCAGGAGCTGGTTCTTTGAAAAAGTCAACAAGATAGACAAACCCTTGGCCAGACTCACTAGAGGGCACAGGATAGCATCCGAATCAACAAAATCAGAAATGAAAAGGGAGTCATAACAAAAGATCCTAAGGAAATCCAAAACACCATCAGATCCTTCTACAAAAGGTTATATTCAAAAAACCTGGAAAATCTGGATGAAATGGATAACTTTCTAGACAGATACCAAGTTCCAAAGTTAAACCAGGATCAGATTAATGACCTAAACAGCCCTATATCGCATAAAGAAATAGAAGCAGTTATTAATAGTCTCCCAACCAAAAAAAAGCCCAGGACCAGATGGCTTTAGTGCAGACTTCTATCAGACCTTCAAAGAAGACCTAGTTCCAGTTCTTCTCAAAGTATTCAACAAAATAGAATCTGAAGGTACACTACCCAATTCATTCTATGAAGCCACAATTACTCTGATAACTAAACCACATAAAGACACAACAAAGATAGAGAACTTGAGACAAATTTCCCTTATGAATATCGACGCAAAAATACTCAACAATTCTCGCCCACTTAATCCAAGAACACATCAAAACGATCATCCATCATGACCAAGTAGGCTTCATCCCAGGAATGCAGGGATAGTTTAATATAAGGAAATCCATCAATGTAATACACTATATAAACAAACTCAAAGATAAAAACCACATGATCATCTCCTTAGATGCTGAGAAAGCATTTGACATTATCCAACACCCATTCATGATAAAGGTCTTGGAAAGATCAGGAATTCAGGCCCTTACCTAAACATGATAAAAGCAATCTACAGCAAACCAGTGGCCAACATCAAACTAAATGGAGAGAAACTGGAAGCAATCCCACTAAAATCAGGGACCAGACAAGGCTGCCCACTTTCTCCCTACCTATTCAATATAGTACTTGAAGTCCTAGCCAGAGCGATCTGACAACAAAAGGAGGTCAAGGGGATAAAAATTGTAAAGGAAGAACTCAAATTATCACTATTTGCAGATAATATGATAGTATATATAGGTGACCNCTCAACAGAGGAATGGATACAAATATTTGGTATATTTATACAATGGAGTACTACTCAGCTATTAAAAACAATAAATATATGAAATTCCTAGGCAAATGGATGGATCTGGAGGCCATCATCCTGAGTGAAGTAACCCATTCACAAAAGAACTCACATAACATGTACTCACTGATATGTGGATATTAGCCCGAAACCTACACTACCCAAGATACAATTACTAAACACATGATACTCAAGAAGAAGGAAGATCAAAATGTGGACATGTCACACCTTCCTAGAATTAAGAACAAAGCACACATTGAAAGAGTTAAAGAGATCCTGTGTGAAGCTGAATCCAAAGGATGGACCCAACGACTGCGGCTGCCAAGGATCCATTCCACAATCAGCTACCAAACATAGACAGTATAGCACATGCCAGCAAGATGGTGCTGAAAGGGCCAGGATATAGCTGTCTAGTGGGAGACTATACCAATGCCTGGCAAACATGGAGGTAGAAGCTCACAGTCAGCTATTAGATGGAACACAGGGTTCCCAAGGAAGAAGGAGCTAGAGAAAGTACCCAAGGAGCTGAAGGGTCTTCAACCCTCTAGGTGGAAGAATAACCATGAAATAACTAGTACCCCCTGAGCTCATGTCTCTAGCTGCATATATAGAAGAGGATGGCCTAGTTGGCCATCAGTGGGAAGAGAGGCCCCTTGGTCATGCAGACTTTATATGCCCCAGTACATGGGAATGCCAGGGCCAAGATATGGGAGTGGGTGGGTAGGGGAGCAGGGACGGGAGGGGGGGAGGGTATAGGGAACTTTCTGGATAACACTTGAAATGTAATTGAAGAAAATATCTAATAAAAGTTGAAAAATATGCATAATAACACCAACTAGTCAAATATTTCATAAATTATAGAAATAAAATGAAATTTTCTCACTGTGAATTACCTCAATAGCAGTAAGAATTGCCAAGCTATGTAATGGTAAAATATAATTTTTAACTACATATTTGAAAACGACAATAACAAAAACAGGAAAAGCAAACAAGAAACAAAAACCTTTAGAANAAAAATATGCATAATAACACCAACTAGTCAAATATTTCATAAATTATAGAAATAAAATGAAATTTTCTCACTGTGAATTACCTCAATAGCAGTAAGAATTGCCAAGCTATGTAATGGTAAAATATAATTTTTAACTACATATTTGAAAACGACAATAACAAAAACAGGAAAAGCAAACAAGAAACAAAAACCTTTAGAAGGCAAACACAAATGAACATTCCAAGTTCTACATGACGGGAAGAGAAATGCTGTTAACATACAGTCCCAAAATACAAACAGTTAGCTTGTGCTTTATTGAAACCTTCTTGTTGTCAGTAAATATCTAAAAAGAGCATCTTAAGGAAAGACTGGTTTATTGTTGTTGATGCTTCAATGGTCTCAGTCATGGCATGAAAGGCTTGAAAACAGGAGTTCAGCTCTTTGTAATAGTACCTGTGCCGGATGTAGGAGGCACAGGTAGAAGTATCTGTGCTGAGTAGCTTCAGCTAAGCTTTTATGCACTCTGCGGTTCTAGCCCACAGAATGGTGACAGCTACATTTAGTGTAGATATACTTACCTTAAACTGATCTAATCTAGAAAAAGCCCTCACAGACATGCCCAGAATTTGTGTCCAAATTGATTACAGAGCCTGTCTAGATGATAATAAAAGTAATAAACACAACAGTTAATCAAGAAAAATACAAGAGAGTGTTCAACATAATTTATCATTGGACTATTTCAAATTAAAACAGTGATAATAGGCCCCCTCTTATGCTACGGGGAAATACTAACCTAATACTGACAGCTGCTACTCTTGGTCATGCCAAGGAGCTACTGAACTTCGTTCTTTTCTGGTTGAAGTACAGAATGAGAGTGTCGTTTTAAAGAGAGTTTAACACTTTTTAAGAAAGCTGAACATAAATGTCTTATGATTCAAAACTGCATGCTTAGGTGTTTACTTAAGTAAATAATTTTATTCAAATACCTGGACATGAGGTTCTGAACCCAAAGTGAAAAACAAACAACAAAAAAAATTACTTTGATAGTTAAACGGTGACAATTTTATAAATCCATGTTGTGGATTATTATTCATCACTTGGATCAAGGCTTTGAAAAATGGAGATGGGCGCTTTTGACAGATAACAAAGCATGCCTTTATGCCTACAGTTTGATGTTTTCTTATCCTTACGCATGGTGGATTGATCAACATTGTCAATCATTTCAGTCCTTGTTAGTTCTTTGCAAAATCCTCTTTTGTGTCCATGTTAAAGCAGGCAGTACAATATCATTTAGTATAATAGACCTTTGAATAGCAAAAACCAAGATACTTATTTCTAAGCAGTATTGTCTGCAAGAGGATAGATGGAGTAAAAACATTATGAGAGAAAGTTGTCATAGGCTACTACATTTGCACAGTCATGATTAGTATAAAGGATAAGAAAATCTGGCCATATGGTTACTTGAAATGATATGATGAATAAGGTCTTGTGAGTTTTCTTTTTCCAAAACCACAGCATCATAAAAATCACAAACAAATGTCAATAGTTTGTACTTTTATTACACCTAATACACTTCAAAATATTCAGGATCATAAAAGTGAAGCCAGTTAGATACAGCATAGCAGAGGTACCCGGATGTAAGGAAGAACTGACTCCGTGCAGTATTCAGAATGTGACTTTGGAGAAAGAACACTCAAGCAGTTATAAAAGAAAAGAAAAAAAGATCCTTATAAAATGTGAATTGTAGTAATAATGTATCAATGTTGCTATGAGCATTTAGAGAGAATGTACTTAACATGTTAAGGGCTTATGTAATTTGACTATGATAAAATAACAGGAACATATAAACCTAATAATAAACCATAAAGTATCCTCACAATGGAAAATATATTTGTCATTGTACTAATTCTTTATGAAAAACATCAATGTAACTGTGCAACACATTAATAATTTTCTAAAGAAAAATAATAAATATTATAAGAAAGAATCCTGTTACTTTACTAAATTTTAAATATGACTTTACTACTGTAAGAGTTATAAATATAATGACTGAAAAATATGAACATCTATAGATACATGGGCTTAAACATGACCTAAAATGTGGATGTAAGTGTAAATAACATAATAATGAGACACAAATCAAAAGATAAATGAGCATTGGAAAATATTAATAATGGTAGTTTCCAAATGTAGAATAGTTACATTAGAAGGAAAGCAATGTGAATTTTCATGTTAGCTGTTCCACAGTTATTTTTACCTACTGAGTAAGAGCTGAGAATCACAGTTTCTGAAGGATGTTTCATCCTAACCCTAAAAATTAATCATGTGACATTACATGGAAAAATGGGATAATTTGGATAGCATATAAGTGATTGTTCTGAAATGGAAGGATACCCATTGGCAGAGGTGAGATGTGAAGCAGGAGATCAGATATGGGATATTTAATAGTGGGATGAGACTCTAAATGCTCATAGCAATGGTAATTATTCGAAGTATTTTTATATTTCCTGTTTTATTTAAATCTTTCCAAGCAGGAACCAGAGTAGAGTGATTGATACAAAGACCAACCTATCCCTCAAATTTTTGTCCAAAAAATCTACAAGGAGTTACGGAGTGGGGGATGGACCAGAAATTGAGGGAATGACCAAGCAAATGACTGTCCCAACTTCAGACCAATTTCATGGACAAGCATAAAACACTATTAATGATACTCTGTTATACTTGCAGACAGGAGTCTAGCATGGCTGCCCTCTGAGAGGCTCCACCCAACAGCTGACACAGACAAATATAGACACCTACAGATAAACAGTGGATGAAGCTTGGGACTCTAATCGAAGAACAGAAGGAAGGAGTGGGGAGCCTAAAGGGAACAGGAACTCTGATTCTGCACTCTTCGGACTCTCAAGAGACTGAACGTTCAACCAAAGAACAGACACGGGCTGGACCTAGAACTCCCCGGCACATATGTAGCAGATGTGCAGCCTGGTCTTCATGTGGGTCCCATAAAACTGGAGTGGGTGCTATCCTAAAAGCTGTTGCATGTCCAGCTGTGCTACCTTGTCTGGTCTCAGTAGGAACAGATGCACTTAGCCTTGCAGACTTGATGTGTCAGGTTGGGGAGATACTGGTGGCAGTGGAGAGACTAACCACTCAGAGGAGAAGGGGAAGGGAAATGGAGGGAAGGGTTGTGGGTATCCTGGAGGGGGGTGGTTAAATGGGATATAAAGTGAATAAGAAAAACAAAAACCTCAGATAGAGACTTTATTTTTAGATTTATTTAATTCCATTGTAGGTGGTGATATTGAAATTTATTTATTTTTCTTTTATGCTTGCATGTAACATCAATATGTGATATATTTGATATAAGGTCCTTTTTTACTCATACTTTTGCCAATGTAGTCACTTTAATAATTAAAATATATTGCCAAAAATAAAGTTTGATTTGTATGTTTTCTTAAATATGTGTTTTCTTCCCAAAGAAATGTCTAGAGTATACATTTACATAATACCAACTGTTAGATTTTTCTGTAGTCAAATTCTTTTACTATTTTTTTATTATTCAAAAAATTAAAGTTATACCATGTTAGTAGTACTACTGTTTCTTATTATTACACTAATCTAATCAAGAAGCATGTTCATTTTGAAAGTTCATTATTTTATAAATAATAAGATGAACACAATTTCAAACAAAACATTAAAATTTAAGAATATAATACCAAGTAATTTGAAATATCTGTAAATGTTTAAAAATAAATAATGTTTATATATGTTTGTGAAGCAAAAGTTTTATGTCTTTTGAGAAGTACACAACATTAACTGAATGTCCACATTATATTAGAATACGCTCACACATACACTACATCCTTTCAAATTCAATGTCACAAATTAACGCTCATTAAAAGAAAAGATTAAATATTGGTTATATAATGCACCTTTACATTTTAGATATATGTATTAATTTTACAAATAATTATTCAGTAATTTTCTTTAAAATGTTTGATAAAAATTGGATACAACTATGATTCTCTAAGCAACTGATTGCATTATCAACATAAGAAGAAAGAAGTGACAATTTATAAAAGATAAAATAAAAATATAATTATTTGAAGTAAGAGAAAATAAGTGTAGTACAGTTAATAAACAATGATATCCAATAATTCGTGATTAATAATAATGACCTACAAGTGAACTGTCAATTTTTATGATGAAATGATGGATAAAATACCATTAATAAGAACCATGCAAAATATTTCACATATAAGTAAAAAGCCATGTAAACCAATGAATCTGGTTTTATGTATTTAAAAAAAAAGTAATAGAGCACCAAGATATTTAACAGAGGCAACACATATTGGAGATAATTTTTTTTAATTGCTTAAAGCATCATAGTAAAATAAATATTAGTAATTGTCCAGAAATGTTTACTTTTGTATTACAAAAATCAGATCAACAGAATAAGATCAAAGACCTAGAAATCAACGCACATACCTATGGATACTTGATCTTTATCAAAGAAGCCAAAACCATACAGTGGAAAAAAGAAATCATCTTTTTAACAAATGGTGCTGGTCTAAGTGGTGGCCTGCATGTAGAAAAAAATGCAAATTGATCCATATTTTCTGCCTTGGACAAAGCTAAAGTCCAAGTGGATCAATGACCACAACACAAAACTAAATGCACTGAATCCAATAGAAGAGAAAGTGGTAATGCATTGAAACAGGAAATTTACAAGAACAGAACTCCAATAGCTCAGACTTCAAGATCAATAATTTATAAATGGGACCTCTTGAAACTGAAAAGTTTCTGTAAGGCAAAGGACAATGTCACTAGGACAAAAGGGCAACCTACAGATTAGGAAAAGATTTTCACTAACCCTATATCTAATAGAGGGCAAATATCTAAAATATATAAAGAACTCAAAAAGCTAACCACCAAAAAACCCAAATAACTCAACTTGAAATAACCAAATTTGAAAATGGAGTATAGAGCTAAACAGAAAACTCTCAACAGAGGAATATCAAATGACTGAAAAGCACATAAAGACATGTTCAACATTCTTAGACATCAGGGAAATGCAAATCAAAATGACTCTAAGATTCTACCTCACACCAATCAGAATGGATAAGATCAAAACCTCAGATGACAGCACATGTTGGCAAGGCTGTAGAGAAACAAACAAACAAACAAACAAACACACTCCTCCATTGCTGGTGGGAATGCTATCTAGCATAACCACTCTGGAAATCAATCTGTCTGTTCCTCAGAAAACTGGAAATAGATCTACCTGAACACCCAGCTATACCACTCTTGTGAATATACCCAAAAGATACTAACACCATGCCACAAGGATACATGCTGTGCTATGTTCCTAGAACCTTGTTTGTAATAGCCAGAAACTGGAAGCAACACAGATATCCCTCAACGAACATAAGAATACAGAAAATGTGGTTCATTTACACAATGGAATATTATTCTGCTATTAAAACTGAAAACATCATGAATTTTCAGGCAAGTGGATGGAATTAGAACATATAATCCTGAGTGAGATAATCCAGAACCAAAAGGACATACATGGTATATAATCATTGATAGTTGAATATCAACCAAAAAGTTCATAATACACATGACATACCCTAAAAACCCTAAGAAGTTAAACATGAAAGAAGACCCAAATGAGGATAATTTAATTTCACTTTAGAGGGAAAATAAAATAATCATGGGAAGCAGAGGGAAGGAAGACCTGGGTGGGAGAGGGGAGGAGGAGGAGAAATGAAGAGCAAAATCAGGTATGGGGGGAGTCAGAATTGAAGCCTGAAATGCCAGGAGAACATATGGAAATTTGCAGCAGTGTGGGATGCATGTGGGGACAGGGTCTGCAACCTCTAGAATGTCCCAGCTACCTTGGATGTGAGAGATTCCCAGGACTGAGTGGGGAAGACCTTAGCTAAAATGCCCAACACTGGGCAGGTAGAACCTGAAGAAACTACTTCCCATGGTTATACAGGGCCCCGAGTGTAGGGATGGGCACCTCAACCCACCTTCAAATTTTTCAGTCAAAAATTGTTCCTTCTATTATACAAAGAAATGCAGGGACAAAACTGCAGCAAAATCAAAAGGAGTGGCCGACCAGTGACCAATCAATTTGGCAACCATCCCATGGACAGGCATCAAACTCTGACACTATTACTGCTTTTAAGTTATGTTTGTAGACTGGAGGCAGCATGGCTGTCCTCTGAGAAGCTCTACCAGCAGTTGACTGAGGCAGATGCAAGTACTTATAGCAAAGCATTTGACTGAGGTCAGTGACCCCTATGGACAAGTTAGGGGACAGACTGAAGGAAACAAAGAGGATGGCAACCTTATAGGAAGATCAATATTGCCCACCTGCCTGGACCACTGGGAACTTCCAGAGACTAATTCACCAAGCAAAGAGCTTACAGAGGCTAGTCTGAAGCCCCTGGCACATAGGTAGCAGAGGACTGCTCTTTCTGGCATCAGTGATAGATCATGTGCCTAGGCTGTAGAGACTTGTTCCTCCAGGGAAGTGTTGTAACCCTCTCAGAAGTGAAGGGGAGGGGAGGATGAACTCTGGAAGTGAAGAGCAGAAAGGAGAGCAACATTTGGGATGTAAAATAAATGAAATAATATCTAGTAAAAATTAAATGATAAAATGATAAAAAAGTACATAATTTGTAGAGCAGATACTCAAATATTTTAGATGAAAGTAGAGCGAATGTGAAAAATATGTACAGAAATTTTAGCTGTTCAGGTAGCAAGTAATTTAATTCTGTTAGTGTTAAGATATACACAAAATAATTTTATTAAAACTTGTCCAAAACAAAGATCTCTGTGAGTTTTCAAAAAAGTAATTACTTTTGAATATCTGCATTGATTTTTCATATGAGCAAAAATAGCTTAGGTAGAGACAATATTAATGAATAAAATTTGTAGTCAGGGTTTGGGGGCACATGACAGATAAGCATTGTATCAAAAAAACGTTAAACAAACAAACAAACATTAAAGGAAAAAAAAAGAAATTAGTAGGTTTGTTTCACTGATGTTTGATGGATTATCACATGGAAGGTCACATATATGAGAGTATATATTTCCATTACTCAGAAAAGTACAGGAAGAAATTCTTAACTCTCTGCCTCTTGGACTCTTCTTTCTCACCACCACTGCTCCTACTAGTGTGACCCATTAAGGTGGGATTACAGTGTTCAAGTGCTTACTCTAGCCCAAAGTCCTGAAGCTTTTCATATTCCTCTATATATGGCCCAGCCCATTGCAATAGTATTCCAGATTCTGGTACCAACTTCTGTTTTAGTTAGCTGTTTTATTGCTCTAAAGATACACTAACACCATAGAAACTTTTGTAAAGAAAAATATTTAATTGGGTTTGGCTTACAGTTCAGAGCTTTAGGTCGTAATGGGCATGGCTCGAAAAATGGTGCATGTGAGCAGACAGTGTGCTAGAGAAGCAGCCTAGAGTTAGCAGATTAGCAGGCAGCAGAACAGAAGAGCGAGTCAGTGGCCTGACTTGAGCTTTTGAAATCTCGAATCCCACCATTTTGCACTTCCTATTCAAAAAAGGCCACACCCCCAAGTATGCCAGTCCATGTGAGTCCATAGGGGTCATTTTCAGTCATACCACACTCAAGCTTTGTTTTTATTCTTAAAAAGCAACTTGATAATTTAAGTAAAATTAAAACTGTAGCAAATCTATCAGAGCATCATACTCACAATAGGGAAACTGGGATGAAGTTCCTATAAAAAGGAACCAACATAAAAACATGTGGTCATTTTGGAGAAACTACTTTCAGTGATAGAAAACTTTAAGTCTGCTTAAAATAACAAGTTTTCTACTAATTGTAGTCATGCACAATTTAATTATGAGAATTTAAAAATAATTATCAACCAAATAATGATAAAATTTAAAACCATGTCTTTAAAAGGCAATGTACATATGACCACTGGAATATAATATTCAATTAAATTATTTTAAACATCCCTTTACATTACCAACAACATATTTCTTTAAATAATTACTGTATTAGCAGTATTGTATATATCCATCCAGAAAAGGTCATTCTTACTATTTTTTATGAAAAAGCACTAAAATTGTGAATTGTCTTTTAATGGTATTTTTAGCAGTGGTTTTAATTATCACTATTGTCCCATTACTTGTAATATTTTATTCAAAAAGTAGCAACATAACTCACACAATAAACATTCTATCTCATAACTTATGCTATCCTACATCCACTCCAGTAGTGACTCGCTTGGCAGGCCTGAAAACCTGGAAGCAGTCCTGAGGCAAAGAGTTTCAAAGGAAACCCATCCTCCTGGAACTGTGGCATTCCATAGCATATATGCTCCAATTTTGTCCTTGCGAATGGATATGTGTGCTTCCTTTCAGTATTGTTTTTTTTTATGGGTGCCTCTAAACAATGACTTGCCAAATACCTAAGCAAGATTGAGCTTTGCTTCCTGGCCTTCATCAATGCCCTGGGTGGTCCTTGAGCCAACTCTGGGCTTGGAATTCAGAAAGAATGTTGCTTTTTCAGTGACTTTCAGAATTGCCTTTAATATTATAAGAGAGATAGTGAAAAAAATCAGGCATTACTATCTACTACATATAGTTTGAAATCTCAGGGCAAGCTTAGCCATGTAAGTTTAGAATTCTTACTATAGTTACATATGGCACACTACATTACTTATTAGTAGAAAGTCCCTCCCCCACACTATCTCTTATAACAAAAGCCAAGTCACTCCCATATACAGGAATTTACAATGGTTTAGGAAGTAGATTGGGCTGTGGTTTTAGAGTATTGCATTATTCATGAGAAGGTTAGCCAGAGCAGAACTGGAACTCCTTAATTAGAACCATAACTTGGGCGTGAAAGCCCTTGTCCTGTGAGTGTAAAGACCTCACACCTGGGTTCTAAAACTATAGGTGACCTTAGATAGAGCTGACTTTGTCTCAATTGTTTTATTGCCCAGTTCCTGCCAGTCTTTGTGCTTACATTTCCTCTGTTTTGTGTAGAGTCATTAAGCACCGGGTGATCTCATTGTTCCTTGCCAATGTGTTACCTAACTCCCCTATTTTCTTCTGTATAAAAAGTCTGATGCCCAATTTGACAAATTACATTCAGATCCACACTCCCTTGTGTTGTGTCTATTTGTCACTCCCCGAATTTCGTAGCCCACTTGCTCCAGAGAACCTGTTCCATGCAGACAGGGGATCTAAAGGGTCTGTGACAATGCTAGGTGTCTTTTACTAAAACTTAAACAAATGCAAGTTACATGTTATTTGCTCATCAAGTTTATTTATTTATATACCAATGGGAAATGATACTCAGAGGGAGTATAAATATTTTGCTTTAAAATTAGTTATAATAACATCATTAAAAGCAGTAAATTATTTGCCTTAAACTCCATATGACCTTAAAGCACAGGTAATTTTGCTGCACTGCAGGTAGTTATTACAAAGTGGCATAAAACTTAAATAGCCCTTTGAATTTTCAAAACATAATTACTTTTGAATATCTATACTGATCTTTTGGATTGTTAAAAATAACTTATGCTGAAAGAATACTAACAAGTTAAATTAGTGAGTTTATTTGGTTGATGGATGATGTCACATGGATAGATTACACAGAATCTAATCTGTCAAAAATTATATGTGACAATAAGATTAGTAATCATAAAACTTTCCAGCTATTGACTCTGAAACTTAAATTTTTAGATATATTTATTATTAAGCACATAATTATGAAAATGAAGGTAAGGAAAGCTATTTTAAAAGAAATAGTTATTGCAGTCAAGTGGCAATACTATTTTTTTCTTTAGATTTGTTTCCTTCTTTAAATATTTATTTTTGTTAATTGTTAAAACTCAGTATATGCAAAACATTTAGCAAAGCTTATGGAACTTAGTGATTAACTCACTATTGTTACACAAATTTAGAATGATTCTATAAAACTCATTGAAAGGTGAAAATGTTGAATTTTTCTAGTCATGTGTTATAGAGTTACAGATTTACTTTCTCTTGCTGTTTTTGGCAGAGTCGGGGAGGAGGGATTCAGGAACTCAGCTCTATTAATCTCTACCTTGAGACAAGCTCTCTCACTCAACCTGAAGCTTCTCATTTTTCAGCTAGGCCCCCAGACAGTGAGTCCCTGCTGCTTTTCCATCTCTGTTCACAATATCCCAGACCTCTGAAAATGAAGTTGAGCTACAAGTACATCAGGTTATACATTACTATTTACTATACACTGATGCCCGATGCTTTTAGAGCGAACAATCTAATCCAATATATCCTTTCTTCAGCCTTGTAATTTTCAAAATAAAATATTTTTAGTTTGTATTTTTTTAAAGTTATTTTATTCTCTTTTTTCCAATTTATTTATTTTACTTATATGAGTACAATACAGCTCTGTTCAGACTCACCAGAAAAGGGCATCGGATCCCACTATTACAGATGTTTGTAAGCAACCATGTGATTCCTGGGAATTGAACTCAGAACCTCTGGAAGAATGGTCAGTGCTTTTTTGCTTTTTTTTTTTTTTTTTTTTTTTTTTTTTTTTTTTTTTTTTTTCAACTTTTAACTTTTTCATTTAGCCATTTTATACACCCAAAGAGAAAATTTTCTATGTAAGAAAAAAATCACTTGTTACAAATTTTCTAAAAACAATCACCACAAAAACCATTTTCTTCAAAACACAAATTAAAGTCATCATACAAAAGGGAAATCACAACAGGATTATTGATTACATATTCTTTTTTTGAAACATATACCTAACTGTCTTAGTCAGGGTTTCTATTCCTGGACAAAACATCATGACCAAGAAGCAAGTTGGGGAGGAAAGTGTTTATTCAGTTTACATTTCTATACTGCTGTTCATCACCAAGGAAGTCAGGACTGGAACTCAAGCAGGTCAGGAAGCAGGAGCTGATACAGAGGCCATGGAGAGATGTTCTTTACTGGCTTGCTTCCCCTGGCTTGCTCATCCTGTTCTCTTATAGAACCCAAGACTCTTAGCCCAGAGATGGTCCCACCCACAAGGGGCCTCTCCCCCTTGATCACTAATTGAGAAAATGTCTTACAGTTGGATCTCATGGAGGCATTTCCTCAACTGAAGCTCCTTTCTCTGTGATAACTCCAGCTGTGTCAAGTTGACACAAAACTAGCCAGTACACTAACTATACATTCCTCATCTATCTTTCTCTCCACAATATCATTATAACCACAAAGCAATAATTTTTATGTCATAGATTAACAAAGTTTTAGCAAGCCAAGTCTACAGAAGCAAAATTTTGCCTATGCTTAGCTGATGACAATTTGTATTTACTAAGAAACAGGTCAATGAGTCATCTCTCCAGCCCCAAGTTATTTTATTGTTAACACATAGAGAATTAAATTTTATTTTCAGGAGAATTGGAAGTAAAAATCTACACTATTTCTTAAATTATCATATAATACATTTTTTTCATGTCAGATTACATCATGTGTGCTTGCCTGATTCAACCTCAAGCCAGCACTCATCTTGCTATTTGAGTACAATAAAATGCTTTTTTGACATTAAGAGTGTAATATATGAATTCTTAAATATGTAATTGGAATTTTTATATATCCTACTGGTTAGAATGCCCAACTTGGTATGTTTCTAGTAAATGGATAACTTATATGAATGAATAACAGTAATATCGATATGATTTAAGACATGACTAGTCCTAGGAAGTATTGTGGCAAATGATAAAATGTTTAATGATTGTCAGGTATTCAGTCTTGGAAGAGGGAAAAACTGAGGTAGCAAAATTATCACTTTTAATAGTATACATAGATGCATGAGAGAATGTCTTAATCAAGAAACACAAAACTGCATAGCATTAACATTGATGTATATGTATGCATGAATGATGTATGGGTATAATAGTAAGGTTTAATAAATTTATCCAATAAACAACAGTATCTTAAATTTAGAATTTAACCAAATAATTTAATTTTAGTTATAAACAACAACCTCTATAGAGGCAGTAGATAAATGATGTTGGCATAATCATATGTTTAGAATGGAGATGTGGGACGTTGCTAAGACAAATAACTTTCATATAAGCATTTATTCAATTGAATAAAATTGTTTTCCACAAAGGCTCATGTTTATGGTTCCCATACTGCCTTACGCTCCTATTCCATAATTAAATAAATGGACAAATAGTCTATTAATTTTATAAGCTAGATTTTGTATCTAAGGATTATTGCAATGAGAATTTAAATACAAGAAAATCTAAGTTATACTAATCTTGCTTTTAATGGAGAGAGCTGTATGAAGTGATATTTAGATTAATAATTATATGTATAATCATGCATATTGATATACTTATTTATGTTTTGCACATGAGTTTCTTAATTTTCTCATCATTTATATTTCAGAAGCTAATTAAGAGACTTAATATAGAAATCTTTATTTCTACTAGTATTTTTAAATACCAGTAACCAGTGCAGTTCAAAAAAATATCTCTGTCAACATACTAAGGGAAAAACATACTTTGTGATGCTGTTACATCTTGCAGTGGCAGAAAAATAGGTATGTCAACTACAACAACATCAATAACAACAACAAAACAAGACTATTGTAAAATATTTATATTCTTATCTTAGGTACAAGACTGTTGGTTTTTATGTGTATATGTGCACCAGACACATACACATAAATATATTTTATGTGTACCTACTTTTTACACATGTTGCCACCATGCTAGAGCTACAGAAAGTTATAATTCACACCATATGGGTTCTGCAAACTGATACAAAGTCCTCTAAAGAGAAAAAAAAAATGCTCCAAACTGTAGACACCTCTACGGCCTTACAAAATCCAGAAGCCTTTTAACAATGATGAAAAGTGTTTCTAAAAGATAGTGCTGGTAATATGGTAGAGTGCTAAAGGAACATGCGAGTAAACCTGATTATTTCAGATATTCAGCAACAACATGTCAGAATAAGAATTATGTTGTCCTATGAACTTTACCTGTGAGCTCTGATGCATTTACACATGTGATTGTGCTGTTTTTATTTTTTGTTTGCTTATTTATACACTAGGTACAGAATATTTTGGTAAAAATTGGCTTATAGTCTTTCAGGCTTCACAGCTTAGAAAACTGTTCATGACCAAAAAACCCTAAGAGGTACAAGATATAAATAGAATGTGACCCTGGAGCCATGACACTAGAACAGAAAAGTTATATTGGTTAAAGTTTCCCTTTAACTGTGAGCAATTGATTATAAGAATAATCTTATAATTATTTATATTGCGTATAGACTATTAATATAAGAGCAAAGGAGAGCTCTTAAACAGAAAGTGGAATGTGAAATGGAAATTATTGGGATGAAGACTCAATATGTCATGTGATGTTTTTCTGTCTTAGGAGAGGATGGTTTCCTGAAGAAGACTTGTAAGAGAATGTTTTGCTAACAGACACATGATGTTTCTCTGGAAGTTCCCTGGTATATGGGCATATGATGTTTTGTTGGAACTGACACTTGACAGGACATGCAATGTTTGGAAAGAGTATAAGTATCCCCCGTTCCTCATCCCCCACTGCCACATACTTTTATTCAATTTCCTGATTCTCTGTACCTCTTTCCAGTCCCCTCCAGTACTTGATACTGCCCCATAACTTACTGCCTCTTATCTTTCCCTCCCTGGTCCATCTCTCTTCACCTCCCACAGTTATCATGCTGCCTCCTCAATGCAGGAATGAAGTATCTACATTTTGGTTTTCCTTCCTCCTAAGCTCAATATGGTCTATGGGTTGTATCATAGGCAATATGAGCTTTCGGGCTAATATCCACTTATCAGTGAATACATATCATGTGTGTTCTTTTGTGCCTGAGTTACCTCACTCAGGATCATATTTTCTGATTCCATCCATTTTCTTGTGAATTTCATGAAGTCATTTTTTTTTTAATAGCCGAGTAGTACTCCATTGTGTAAATGTACTACATTATCTAAATCCATTCTTCAGTTGTGGGACATCTAGGTTGTGGGACAGCTTCTGGCTACTATAAATAAGGCTGCTATAAACATAGTGAAGCCTGTGGAGGTTTGATATCCCAGCATAGTGGGATGCTGGAACAGTAGAGCAGAAGAGGGTAAGAGGGGTGTAGGAGAACCCTCTTAGAGGCAAAAGGAAAGGAAGAGAGGGCAGATGTGGAATGAGGGGTTTGTAGAAGGGTAACACAGAAGTGATATATCACTTGAGTTGTAAACAAATGGAATGATTAATAAATAGAATAGACTAGAATAGACTAGAATAGACTAGAATAGACTAGAATAGAATAGAATAAGTAAAATTCAATGGACAGTAGAATTGTGCTGCCATTGGATCACCTTGCTGAGCTTCTTTGGGCTTCACCTTGCTGGTCTTCACTGATGACACTATTGCACTGGTTCACCTTGCTTTCTTCTCTGATTCTTTTTTTCCCTTGTTCAGGTCAGCCCTGCTCGCTCTGCTCGACCCAGCTTGGGCTGGCTCTGTTCGCCAGCCCAGCTTGCTCCTGCCGCCCTTGTATGGCCCCGCTCGCTCCAGCCTGCCGGCCCTGCTTGCACCAGTCAGCCCCGCTCACTCCTCTTGCTCTGGTTGGCCCTGCTTGCTCTGGCTGCACCGCTCAGCCCCGCTAGCTCTGGACCTGCTCGTTCTGGTCATCCCTGCTCACTCTGGCCTTCCTGTTCGGCTCTGCTTGCTCCGGACATCCCCACTCACTCCGGACAGCCCTGCTCGCTCCAGTTGGTCTCTCCAAGTCCAAGGATTCGTTTTCTTATTCTTCATAAGTAGCTGACTTCAGATGTGCCTTACGGGTGGTTGTAAGCCACCATGTGGTTGCTGGGATTTGAACTCATCACCTTCTGAAGAGCAGTCAGGTGCTCTTACCCACTGAGCCATCTCAACAGCCCCTTCTCTGATTTTGCTTGTCTTGACTTCACCATCAAACATTCTTTATATACTTGCAGATATCTACTAAATATATACATATATTTGCATATACAAATATATAAAATGTTGTATGTATATGTAGGTAAGCATAAATGTGCCATTTTCATAGGAAAAAGAAGAGACTAATTAGCCTTTTTATATGCATGTGTCAAAATTTTCCATACCCTATCATTAAATTCTTCAAAGTACTTACAGTGTTGCACCAATACTAATTTACATTTGAATTGTTGGAATAATAAAATTATTTGGACTGATACTCATAAGCCAGTTACTTCTAAAGAAAACACTATAATTTTACTAAAGAAGAATTTTTTAGTGATTTACCTATCTAGAAATGATAAATGTATGATAATGTATGCTTATTGTAACCTTACTATTACAGATTACATAGGCATTAATATATTACTGAACTGAACTGAATAAATAAGGGTGATTATTATATAAATTTAAAACAACAAACTGCAGTGACTTTTGAACTAGAGAAATTCATACTGTCAATATCTCCAAGTTAAGTATTAATCAAGAATCAAAAGGATCCTTTGTCGAGGAATATTCCTCCATTGCTGGTGGCATTGCAAGCTTATAATAGCCAGTGGCTGGAAAGAACCCAGATGTCCCTCAACAGAGGAATGGATACAGAAAATGTGATACATTTACACAATGGAGTTCTACTCTGCTATTAAAAACAATGTATTTATGAAATTCCTAGGAAAATGGATGGATCTGGAAGGTATCATCCTGAGTGAGGTAACCCAATCACAAAAGTAATCACTAGATATGCACTCACTGATACGTGGATATTAGCCCAGAAACTTAGAATACCCAAGATACAATTTGTAAAACACAAGAAAATCAAGAAGAAAGACAAATATGTGGTTACTTCATTCCTCCTTAGAATAGGGAACAGAATACCCATGTAAGGAGTTACTGATACTAAGCTGGGAACTAAGACAAAAGGATGGACCATCCAGAGACTACCCCACCAGGGGATCCATCCTATAGTCAGCCACCAAACCCAGACACTATTGCATAGGCCAGCAAGATTTTGCTGAAGGGTCCCTGATATAGCTGTCTTGTGTGAGGCTATGCCAGTGCCTGGCAAATACAGAAGTGGATGCGCACTGTCACCTATAGGATGGCACACAGGGCCTCCAATGGAGGAGCTAGAGAAAGTACCACAGGAGCTGAAGGAGTCTGCAACCCTATAGGTAGAACAACAATATGAACTAACCAGTACTCCAAGAGATCATGTTTCTAGATGAATATGTAGCAGAAGATGGCCTAGTCGGCCATTATCAGGTAAAGAGGCCCCTTGGTCTTGCAAACTCCATATGCCCCAGAACAGGGGAATGCCAGGGCCAAGAAGTGGGACTGGGTGTATAGGGATTCAGGGCAGGGGGAGGGTAAAGGAAACTTTCAGAATAGCATTTGAAATGTAAATAAAGAAAATATCTAATAAAAATAAATAAATGAAAATAAAATATTAAAATAATGTTCTACAAAAATAAAATAAATTAAAAAATAAAAAAGTATCCTTTGTCAAGAAACTGTATAAAATAATTGTCATTTGAAAGGAAAATAGTCTTTTACTCAAAGATTCAAGGTTAAAAGGCAAAAAATTATTAAGTATCAACATTTCATGTGAAGTTAAATATCCTTGGTGTATTTATGTTTATCATATCCTTCAGATATTTTATTTATCCAGTACATTAATTATAGAGGTATGAAATTCACTGTATCAGAAAATTTTAAAATTCTGCATCGAACATATATCCATACTTATAATTTGTAAACAAGTAAATCTACTATTAGTTGTAGTGAATATTTGATATTCATTTTTATTTTAATAAAGTTTTTCATTCTTTTTTAAAAGTTGGAACAACTGGAACTCCATGCAGGTAATACGCTAAATTTAGCAATTAAATAAGCATTTAACACTTGATTACATAAAGCAGTTTTATTTAATGTCTATTAAGTGTTTTTAGTTTATCCCATCATCTGGCATAGGCTTTCTCTGAATTCCCTTATTCAAAGGATTCCTCAACAAGAAACATTTTAGAATATGTCTACAAGTATTTATGAAAAAATTCTTAGTTCCCTATGACTTGGAAATCAAAATATATATCAAATTCCATCTTTATAAACTTGCTAAACCTAAATTATCCTAATTTATTTTTAAAACAAAAATTCAGGTTCTGTTGTTCTCATTAACTCTAAAATAATGACTGCCCATGATTTGTCAATAGTATTGATTCTTCCAGAGACCTCAACCACATGACCTTTCAGATATTCTTGTCATTATATGTGGGACTGGACTGAGCTTCAACCATCTTTAAACCAAAGTGAAGTACAAAAGTGAAAAGAAGAATCATCTCATTATAAAACACACAAAAGTCCTCCAGGCAGTCGTTTATGTTGTTTGTCATTCCACCAGCGTGTATTACAGCTCTTGCTGAACTTGAACTACACTCATTATAAACTCTACATTTCACACACCCATATCCCCAGGTTTATTTTTCTTAATGCCCTGTGTGCATATTTACATTTTGCAAGTTTTTCCCAACTTTAAATATTGTAGTATGTCTATAGGATTAAGAAACACATTCATGTTTTGTGTTTTTGTTTTTGTTTTTTTTCTGGCTCCTGGAATAACCTCAGATACACAACCATGTGTAGGGTATATTTAGCATTGAGTAGAAAAACAAAAATAAAGAATTTCAGTACTGTATTCGTCATCAGAAGCACTGAGTTTGTTATATAAGCCTGTTGTAAGCTTTTCAGATAGAATCAACTGTTCAAATAAATTAGGAAATAATTTGTTTTCTATACTTGACTTTCAAGATAGCAAGGGGACTTTCTTCATTATACATTTGTTAAGTTAAAAGCTTGAAGTAAGCTATAGAACTACAGATACTTTGACTTCTTCCTTTCCAAATTGTATCCCTCTGACCTCTTTTAGTTGTCTAATTGCACTGGAGTACTGTATTGAATAAATAGGGAGAGAGTTGGCAGCTTTGTCTTCCCCTGAGTTTAATGTGATTGCTCAAGTTTCTCTTCATTTAATTTGATGTTGACTGTTGGTTTGTTGAATATTACTTTTATTATGTTTCAGTATGTGCCTTGAATTGCTGATTTTTTCAAGACTTTTAACCTGAAGGGATGCTATACTTTGTCAAAGTATTTTCAATATCTAATGAGATGAGATGATCACATGATTTTTTTATATTGTGTTTGTTTATATAGTGGATTTATGTTGATGTATTTCCATATATTGAACTATCCTCTGCATCCCTGGGATGAAGCCTACTTGACTATCATGAATGACAGTTTTGATTTGTTCTTGAATTCTGCTTGCTAGAAATTTATTGACTATGTTTGCATATATATATATATATATATATATATATATATATATATATATGAATGAAAATTGTTCGGAAATTCTTTCTTTGTTGAGGCTTTTTATGTATGGTTTAGGTATCAGCATAACTGGCTTCATAGAACAAGTTAGATAGTAATCCTTCTGTTTCTATTTTATGGTATACTTTGAAAAGTATTGGTATTAGGTGTTTATTATACATCTGATACAATTCTGCTCTAAAACTATCTTGCTCTTATTATTGGAATTTTATGAATTTTCCTCTTAGCACTGATTTCATTTATTTTACAAATGTGGGTGACCTTGTGTTTGGGAAATAGATGTTCAGAATTGAGAGTTCATCTTGGTGGATTTTTCTTTAATGAGTGTGAAGTGACCTTCCTCATCTCTTTTGATAACTTTTGGTTGAAAGTCGATTTTATTGGATATTAGAATGACTACTCCAACTGTTTCTTTGGACCATTTGCTTGACAAACCCAGCTAGGCCAGGTATTAGAGTAGGATGTGTCTCACCTGCTAGCTTGGTTATGATGAAACTCCTGAGAGTCAAGCTGCCTCTGGATCTGGATGAGAGGATTGCAAGGCGGCTAGAACACCTGATTTGCTCCCTGGGAAAAGTTGGAGTAGACCAGAGAAATGATATCTAGTTTTATCATTTTGATTGAATATTTTCAACTTCACTATTTTTTTGTTTAACATATATTGTAGGGATATCTCCATTTATGTAATAATGATTAAATTTCTAACATATTTTAGTATTATTCATTCTATTTCTGTTTAATTGTCTATTTGTCATTGTATATTGTCAATTTCTTTCATATAAGTCCAACATCTTTTTTTTTTTTTTTTTTGGTTTTTCAAGACAGGGTTTCTCTGTATAGCCCTGGCTGTCCTGGAATTCACTTTGTAGACCAGGCTGGCCTCAAACTCAGAAATTCGCCTGCCTCTGCCTCCCGAGTGCTGGGATTAAAGGCGTGCGCCACCACGCCCGGCCCTAAGTCCAACATCTTTATCATATTTGTTTAATTTTAGATTCTTGATTCATCTTTTTACTTGATATGTCCTCTAAATGTGTATGTGTAAGTGTGTTGCATATGCTCTTTAACTTTTTTTGAAATTATTATTATTATGTTGCATAAATGAGAACTCCAACTCCATTAATATACTGGCTTGGGAGCTTAAAATCTTCTTTTAATTTAATATCAAATATTTCTAAGAATTAAAGCATTCAATGCTATAGAGAAGAAACAGTCTTAACTCTGAAAATTAAGGAAATTCACTAAGTTCGGAAAATGTACAAGGTAATAAATTTTACAATATTTAAGGGTCTTATAAAGATCCATAAGGTTTCTAGCACAATCATATGTAAGCAGTAAATGTTTGCTAGGGGAGAGGAGAATTTCAAGAAGCTCTTTGCAAGGTAGTCAGACATATCAATTGATTCAACTTTTGTGATGGATAGTAAACATTTTACTAATGCAGTTCGATTTTGGATATTGATGCGCCTATAATAAACCCTGATATATTGTTTGTTAGTGACCTTAAAAATCTTGGTTAGTCCATTATGATCTACATAGCATCATTTACTCATTCTGATGTCAGTTGCTTTCTCTGAAGGAAGTAACATTTGTAGACTTTTCAGGAAACATCACATATCACCAAACAGAACTCAAATCATGAAATCCAAAAGACACAGTGAAACATATTTACCCATACCACTCTAATTTCCATCTATGCTCTCCTACCGTACACATTATCTTTTGTTACACAACATCTCTTCCCATGTCATTCATCTGCCCTTTTTCAGGTGCCATCTAATTACTAATGCAAACATAAATTATGTTGTCTCCTATAATTATTAATATATGACATATTACGTTATACTACATTACTGAGTAATTAATCAACTTTTTTCTGGATAATATCTAATCATTTTTATTATCATAATTTGACGTTGATTTCTGTCTTTATTTGTTTTTAGGTGGAAAAGAAAAATAAGCTTAGTGTTGTATACTGAGCAGGTACACTGATCTCATCTACATGCCAGATTCTATTTATCTTCTAAACTTGTTTCTACTTATTCTTTATTAAATTTTTATTCTAATCATAATTTTAACTTCTTTATTTTATTTAAGCAACTCAGTGTTCTAAAGTTTTACATTATTCTTCCACAACTACAGTCCTTGCACATATGTTATCAAATTCACAGAATAATATTACTGGTCATTCTTGAATTATGAAATATATTCATCCCATTTAAGGAAAATATAATATATTCATTTTGGAAGGATGGATGTATATATGAACATTATATTATAAGTAAAGAAAAAATTTGTGTAGAACTCAGCAATTAGCAGCTGCTATTGCTTTCCCAGAGGACCCAGGTTGGGTTCACATCATTTACAGTGGGTGACTCACAACAGCCTACAATGCCAGCTATAGATTATATTATATGTCTTTGTAGAAATGTATGCTTATGTGACACAAAAACATACTGACACATACATAAAAATACATCTTTAAATAAAACTTTAAAAATATTTTTCAAATTTCCTGTCAGAAAATTACTCATATGATTCAAATGTATACATATCTATTTATGCTGTATATTTTAGGTTTTTTCCAACTTTTATTAGATATTTTCTTCATTTACATTTCAAGTGTTATCCAGAAAGTTCCCTATAACCTCCCCTCTCCCAGCACTGCTCCCCTAGCCACCCGCTTCCACATCTTGGCCCTGGTGTTCCCTTGTACGGGGGCTTATAAAGTCTGCATGACCAAGGGGCCTCTCTGCCCAATGATGGCCAACTAGGCCATCCTCTTCTAGATATGCAGCTAGAGACATGAGCTCAGAGGGTACTAGTTAGTTCATGTTATTCTTCCACCTATAGGGTTGAGGACCCCTTCAGCTCCTTGGGTACTTTCTCTAGCTCCTTCCTGGGGAACCCTGTGTTCCATCTAATAGCTGACTGTGACTTTCCACCTCCATGTTTGCCAGGCATTGGTATAGTCTCCCACGAGACAGCTATGTCCGGGCCCTTTCAGCACTATCTTGCTGGCATATGCTATAGTGTCTATGTTTGGTGGCTGATTGTGGGATGGATCCCTGGCAGCCACAGTCATTGGGTTCATCCTTTGGATTAAGATTCACACATGATCTCTGTAACTCCTTCAATGTGTGCTTTGTTCTTAATTCTAGAAAGGGGTGACGTGTCCACATTTTGATCTTCCTTCTTCTTGAGTTTCATGTGTTTAGTAAATTGTATCTTGGGTTGTCTAGGTTTCTGGGCTAATATCCACATATCAGTGAGTACATGTTATATGGGTTCTTTTGTGATTGGGTTATCTCACTCAGGATGATACCCTCCAGATCCATCCATTTATCTAGGTATTTCATAAATTCATTGTTTTTAATAGCAGAGTAGCCCTCCATTGTGTAAATGTACCACATTTTCTGTATCCATTCCTCTGTTGAGAGACACCTGGGTTCTTTACAGCTTCTGGCTAGTATAAATAAGGCTGCTATAAACATAGTGGAGCATGTGTCCTAATTACCAGTTGAAACATCTTCTGGATATATGCCCAGGAGAGGTATTGCAGTATCCTTTGGTAGTACAATGTCCAATTATCTGACGAACTGCCAAACTGATTTCCAGAGTGGTTGTACAAGCTTGCAATCCCACCAACAATGGAGTAGTGTTCCTCTTTCTCCACATCCATGCCAGCATCTGCTGTCACCTAAAAATTTGATCTTAGCCATTCTGACTGGTGTGAGGTGGAAATTCAGGGTTGTTTTGGTTTGCATTTCACTGATGATTAGGGCTGTTGAACATTTTTTCAGGTGCTTCTCCGCCATTCTGTATTCCTCAGTTGAGAATTCTTTGTTTAGTTCTGTGCCCCATTTTTTAATGGGGTTATTTGATTTTCTAGTGTCCATCTTCTTGAGTTCTTTATATATATTGGATATCAGTCCCCTATCTGATTTAGGATTGGTAAAGATCCTGTCCCAATCTGTTGGTGGCCTTTTTGTTTTATTGACACTATCTTTTGCCTTACAGAAGCTTTGCAACTTTATGAGGTCCCATTTGTCAGTTCTTGATCTTACAGCACAAGCCATTGCTGTTCTATTCAGGAATTTTTCCCCAGTGCCCATATCTTCAAGGCTTTTCCCCACTTTCTCCTCTATAAGTTTCAGTGTCACAAACCTCATAACCTTTCAGTTTCCCTTCATAGACCTGTACCACAGAGCTAATCAGTTCCTTCATTTTACTTTGAATTCTCTTCCCTATTCTCTCATAAATTATATAAATATTCTCACATCTTATGTAATAAAATAGAAATGATAAGAGCAGGAAAGCTAACTGTGAGAAGACTAAGCCAGAGCCAGGCTGACACCATGGCAGGCTACAAACTGGCAGTTTGGGAGAGTATGCTTAAGTTCTGTTTCCCAGAAAGGAGAACTTATGTCCAAAAACCTGTGGACAGCCAATAACACCCTGGGACAGTCAATTTAATACCTTGTCATTTGGCCTGAATTAAAAATAGATAGCTAAAATAAGTAACCAATTACCTGGGAAGTCTCCAGAGCCTAACCAATCAAGGTAAAAGACAATATGCCCCTCCTAAAATTCCTCTGACAATAAAATGTGAGCCTGCAAGTCCACCAGTGGTCACCACTCCCAAATGTGGAGATCCCTACATGATGGAAATTCAACAAAATAAACATTCTTTATTTATACATACTGTTTAAGTCTGAGATATCATTTTTCAACAATTCTTAGACCATAAAAAGGTACCAAGTTTAAAAATGCTTGAACACCAGTAAGATGCATTAGCATGACAGAGAGGCAATGGATTAATCTGTTACCTTTTACCTTTGTTGCTACTCAATTTCTTATACAATATTGCTTAATAACAAGTGTCCTTAAATGTAACTACTAGGAACATTACTCCTAAATTATTCTATCATACAACATTATCTGTAAATTTGTACCAAAATGTTGGTTTTACATAGCTTACCTTAACTAGTCTATAGATCAAATAACATCTAGTACAATAATATGATTTTGAGCATTATATCAGCAAATGCATGAAATAGTTTATTTTACAATATTTAGAAAACAATTTCTACTTCTTAACATTGGATGCCTATTTACATATTTCTAGTTCCACTTGAGACTGTGAAAGCCTTCATGCACAGGTTTATGACCATGGTATTATAGGTGGAATGCATATTATCTAAAAATTATTTACATTTTCACTCTTTATATAAATTAATAAACTAGATGTTAAGTAATCTGAATATACAAAAGAATATATTTGATATTTTAATAACTTAAAATTTAAAACATATCTGAATTCAAGATAAGTTATTAATTTCACTGATTCATGTTAGAAATTATAAAAAAAAACCATTGGTTTAATCAGATTGATTCTATATATTCTATTGGAACCTATAGACTCTATAGGAAATGGTACTGAGGTTTATTAAAATACAATTAAATTCATAGTTACCTCTATGTGCATTTCATGAATTATGTGATAACAAGATGTCAATTTAACAAAATTAAATTTTAATTGGGTTTATTTACCTTTAACTTAAAATTGTAGTGCTAAAATTTTATAAATATACATGCAAAATTAATAATTTTTGAAAGTTGAAAGACTATGTCTTTATATATTGTATTTTCATTGAAAAGAAAACTTGCTATATCAACACACAAAAATACCTTAATTCAAATGTAATCCTGTTTAGTATTAAATTACTGTGTTGAAAAAATTGTCTCACACTACAAGGATAATATTGATTAATTTTGAAATGAATAAATCATTGACAATATGCAGTAAAATATGAGAGACAAGATACTTAGATTTTTAAAAGATAGCTGCCTATAAACCTAGTTTTCCTAAACAAAATACTACTTGATACTATAACTTCTTTTTATTTGTAAAATGAAACCATTTATTAGGCACAGAAAATTTACAGTACAGTTCTTAACAATGAGGGAAGATAAGCTTACCTTTGACTTTTCACTTTTATTTAGGACATTTACAAATGGGAAAAATTTTATGCTAAAAAGGAAGTTCCTAAGCTTTTACTAAGTATAATGTCCAAGATTATCTAGAGATTTGCATAAAAAGATCAAAATAATGAGGTGATTATGCACAGATTCAAAATTTCAATCATGCCATCTGTAGGTGGTCTCAATAATGAGATCCTCTTTGCCTAGAGGGAATGAAAAAAAAAAAATCAGCAGGCTGGTTTCTTAGAAAATTAGTGGAAATTGTACATCTAAAGACAGTATATCAAATCATAAAATTAACTTATATTGTCATATCATTCAAATAATTAGCTCCTTTACACGTGAAAATAGACATTTTGTATAAACTGAGTTTATTTTCAATGTCACTTGCATATTATGTGCTTTAATATATAAAATATGTATAAAATTATTCAAATTATACATAATTCTTACATGATAAATTTAATTTTAATCTGAAAATCTATTTAAAACTAGACATGTTTTAAAACAGATATGCAGAAAAGAGCTAAGCTCTCTGGCTTCTTCTGTTCCCTACTGCACTGCCCAGAGAGCACAAAGCACATGGTGAACCAATCACCACTGGACACTAAGAAACAAGTAGACGATCTCAACCTGGAGTGGCTAGGTCCAGGGTAAGGTAGGTATCTTACAGACATAAGATAGACCATCATCAGAGCAAGCAGAAGATCAAAACAAACAAACAAACAAAGCCAAAACCCCTAATCATTTCATAAAATAATTTAAGATATTCAAATCCAAAATAGTTCTAGATCAACATTCTACAAGGAAGTTCTTTAAAGACGCCCAGAAAGTGAAGCAAAAGAATGCTGGTATGGAAAAGAGCAAGTACAACCGATGACTACCATTTGTGTGCAAGATCTTGGAAAAGTGAGAGCACTTATTTGATCCCCTGGAAAGGAGTTTACCCATCATGTGTGGGTGGGTTCTCTGAAATTGTAGAATACAATTTGAACTATTTTGCCTTTTCTGTAGCCTCTATCACAATATTTAGTTTAAAATGGAAACTAATTAATTGCAGAAGCTGGGAGGCAGGCAGATTTCTGAGAGGCCAGCCTGGTCTACAAATGGAGTCCCAGGATAGCCAGGGACATACAGAGAAACGGTGATTTAAAAAACAAAAATAAATAAATAAATAAATAAATAAATAAATACTAAATCAATCAATAAATAAATAGGAAACTAACAATTTAGTTCACATATTTTGTGAGCATATTTATTATTTTTTAATATATTTTCATGCTTGTTTCTGTGTGAATGAGACCCATTTGGTTGCAGGTATCTGTGAAGGCCAGAAGAGTGTCAGATCTCTTGGAGCTGGAGTTTGACCTTTAATGTTTTTTAGTTAAATAGTCTGTTACTTGGAAAAACATAAAGGTGATTTAAAATTCAGTGTTTGTAAGGTTAAAAAAAATTAATGGCTATTTGGGAGAATTATGTTTGAATAAAGATTAATAATGAAACTTAGGCATTGATGAAAACAAATGCAAAAACATTTAGCAAACACTTCAAAAATTTATTTTAAGCAAAACTTATTTTAAACCCGAAAAAAAAAAAAAAAAACCAATACTTGTAATATTGAGTATAACTTGTATAAACTAGAGAGAGAAATGATGGACAATTATACAGAAATAACCATGAAAAGATAAACAGCAATGATACAAAACATTGGTATGAGGTAAGAAAATATCGGCTAAAATATCACTTTTATTCAAAAAATGATAAATCCATCCAGGTGGTTGTGGCACATGCCTTTAATCCCAGCACTTGGGAGGCAGAGGCTGGCAGATTTCTGAGTTTGAGACCCTCCTGGTCTACAAAGTGAGTTCCAGGACAGCCAGGGCTACACAAAGAAACTCTGTCTCAAACAAACAAACAAACAAACAAACAAGAAAAAACAAAAGAAACAAAAAAAAATAAATCTGGTTTCAATAACTCAGGTTGACAAATATTGAAAATTATCAAACAAAACAAGGGGAGGTACTTGGTCCTGTGATGGTTCTATGCCCCAGTATAGGGGAATGCCAGGACCAGGAATGGGAGTGGGTGGGTTGGGGAGCAGGAGGAGAGGGAGGGGTTAGGGGATTTTCGAAGGGAAAACTAGGAATGGTGTTAGTATTTGAAATGCAAATAAAGAAAATATCTAATAAAGTTAATTTATTATATAAAAAAAAGAATGGGGAGGAATCATAAAAACAACCAGACAAAGTCAGTAAAAACAGAAAATCAAATGCACTCAAGAATTAATACAAAATGAACACAAACTTGGCTGAAGTTATCTATACATTAAAGTGATGCAATGAACAAAATTTCCTTTCGTATTAAGACTAACATTAACCAAAATCCATTTCAAGATTTAAGACTCAAATAATATAAAATAAATGTGTGGTTATTCTTTTGAATTAATACCATGCTTTTCCCCAATTAATCCCCATAAAAACAGAAACAATCTTTAATATGTAAGAAATGAGCACTTCTCTGAAAAGTAGAAACTATTGAAGAATATCTAGACATGCAAAAGACTGCAGAATGGCCCATTCATTTCTTAATTATGGTTTTATTCTTCATGTTTCTAGATTTGTGATAATACAATTTTTGAATAATGTATTTAAACAACAAAATGTTTCTAAAAATTGAAAAAATTCCCTACATTTAACAATTTAAACAATTTATATGTAGCAGAAGATGGCTTAGTCGGCCATCATTGGGAAGAGAGGCCCCTTGGTCTAGCAATTGATGCAATGAAACATCATGAACAACAAGCAAGTTGGAGAGGACAGGGTTTATATAGATTACAGTCCCATATCCTAGTCCATCAGTGAAGAAAAAGAAGGCAGGAGCTGGAGGCAAGAGCTGATGCAGAAAGATAGAAATACAGGGCTTTCTGCCTTGCTTAGTTAGTCTACTTTATTACAGAACCTAGGACTACCAACCTGTGGATAGCACCACCCACAATGAGTTGGGTTCTCTGTAATCAATCAGTTATCTAGAAAATGCCATATAGTTGGATCTTATGAAGTCATTTTCTCTATTGAGATTCCCTCCTTTCAGGTGACACTGGCTTGTGTTAAGTTTACATAAAACTAGCCAGTATAATTGATCCAATGTCAACTTGGCACACAAATATTACCGTTAAGCTGTAATATTTTCTTTTTTATTCACATGCAACATCACAATATACAACATATTATAGACTATGAAAACCCTAAATTTTCTACAAATGTATTGTTTAAATTACAAAATTAGTCTTATAATATACAAATTATTTTTAAAATTCAGTCTCTTTTAGAACCTAAACTCGCTTACTAATTATTTTCTCAAATGTGTCCTATATTATCTTACTCCATGAGGAAAAAAATCAAGATACTATTACATCCTGAACCAAGGAAAATCTCAAACTTCAAAAGTATACACAACTCAATATAGAGTATCTGGGATTGACTCATGATCTTCTGAACTGCTGATTTTTGGTGGCAACCCATGGTACTAACATCTCCAAAATGTTGATGTTTTCTGCAGTTGCTGTGCTACACTTTCATTAGTAGTATCTCCTGGGCTGTACAATTACTCCAACACACCAAACAGTCCCAAGCCTCAGTTATTTTTCATGAACCCTTCATGCCTTAAAATTAATACCACCTCAGTGGCACACTACCAAGTTCGAGCTACAACTTGAGGGAAACTTCAAAGAAGACTTCACCTCAATGATGCTGGTCACTCCTTTATTATAGATGATTCTTCAACACCAGCTGACCAACATCCACTATCCCAGCAATGAAATGTTTTACTTTTGTGTTTCTGAGGTTAGAAAGAGTAATAAGTGACCTAGAGACTGTTGTTATGATAGAAGGACCAAGAATATGGCTGCATTTTGTTCCTATCCCAGAAAAAATCTGACAAAGACGAAAGTGGAGAGTTTTAGATCAATAGCATTGACAGAGAATATTTCAAGAGCCTACTATTGGCCTGTGGTTTTTAGGAATCATTTTTATGCAGATATGTAATGAAAGGAACAAGTTGCACAAAGGAAAATATCAAATGTACAGTTAAGGAGAAAAGGAGAACTGGGAAATATTACAGAGTTAATTCCAGTGGTCAAGGTCATAAAAACATTAATGGAAAGCCTGATGCTAAATGGGAAGAGAGAGTTGTAAACCCAGGGAAAGACCCCACCCAGATAAGCTTCCAAAGTTTGTGATAGCTAATTGAAGAAAGGCTTAATCAGTGAAGAGAAGATTCAACAATAGGAAACTAATATAGCAAGTTTCAGCCACATCACACAGAACTATAAAACTTCAGCCAAGTGATCTGGTTTTAGAGTCAAGGATAAAAGAAAGGGGTTGGACAGTCTTTCTCCGTGGCTAAGAAAACATTAAGGCCAGGCACATTCAGAGGGGTCTCTCTAGAGAGGTCCAGGGAGGACACTGTGTGAAATTGTGAATGTGAGGTAGAGTTGTAGAATATATAACAAAGAGAGTTTGGATTTGGTGTGGAACTAGCCCAAGAGAGAGAGGCAAGTTAAAGTTCATAAACCCAAAACCAAATTTTCATATGATTTGAATTGTCAAAGGAAGTAACAGAATAGAAAAATAAGGTAAAAATGTTTCTAAAAATTGAAAAAATTCCCTACATTTAACAATTTAAACAATTTATATGTAGCAGAAGATGGCTTAGTCGGCCATCATTGGGAAGAGAGGCCCCTTGGTCTAGCAAACTTTATATGTGCCAGTACAGCGGAATGCCAGGGCCAAGAAGCAGGAGTGGGTGGGTAGGGGAGCAGGGTGGGGGGAGGGCATAGGGAGCTTTCAGGATAGCATTTGAAATGTAAATAAAGAAAATATCTAATAAAAAATTTAAAAAATACAATCTTGAAAATGTAAATGAAACCCACATAGAAAGATCATCATGAAATATTAATGAGATAATATACAATTAGGCTTCTGAAGCAAGAAATGTTTCTTCAAAAAGTCAAAGAAAAATTTGGCACTTTATGAGCCAACAGTTAACAAAGACTGCAGATTCTTAAACACAGAACATGAAGGATGTATATGTTTTCATATATTTTACCTGATTGTACAGAATGTATCAGAAAAAGACAACAAACAGGCACATTAAGGGCCAATTTAAATACTAATACATTAATAAGGATATTCCATATAAATGCTATGCAGATACTGATTAAAAACTAATTATGGTAGAGTAAATTATAAAGTTGATCAACATATTCTTGCTTCAAGCTTATACCTCAAATTTGAAAGCCTAAAAATTCTAAGGTATGGTAAATGAACTAAAAGTGAAAATGAATATATTACTATTAAATGTATTTATTTAACTGAAGAACAAAGTTTAGAAAGAGAGACTGAGAGACAGAGAAAGAGAGAATATAATCTGTGTCAAGACATTAGAAATGCATAGACAAGTTAAGATATATATGTCTCACACGTGTCTAGCTTTTCCTACTTGGTCATGCAGAGTTTATATGCCCCAGTACAGGGGAACGTCAGGTCCATTATGTGGGAGAGGCTGGGTAGGGGAGCAGGGCAGGGATGGGGAGGGTATGGGGAACTTTCTGGATAACACTTGAAATGTAAATTAAGAAAATATCTAATAAAGAAAAAAAAAAGAAAAAAAGCCATTTATATTATTTTTCATTAAGTATAAATATGTATAATTATATATGTATATTCCATTAACCCAGACACAGGATTGTCCTGAAATCATTTCTAGAAGTTTAAGTATACTTTAAAATCAAGACAATAATGCAACAACAGAGTCCTACTGTCTATAACTTGCCACCAACCTGTGGTAATATGTAAATGCAAAAGACTGGTGACTATGTTCATAACCTTAGTCTTAGGAATCAGGTATCCTATACTTGACTATACCAGGATTGCTATTGCCTCAAGGTTTTGAGTGTCTCCCTTTGCTTTCAAGATCAACTAACCTGGGTGCATAGGGCACCAGACAGCAGTGTCATTTGCACACACATCCCCCAGTGGTCTTGGATTACAAGTTTTAGAGCCAGGAAGTGCTATTACAGAGATCTGCGAATACTAAATAAGCTCAGTGTAGACAATGACTGTTGTCAAAGAAAAAGTGTTTTTCATTACTGTGAACTGAATTTTTTTTTTTTTTATTTTAAGATACTGTACTTGTTGTGAAAGAAAAAATCAAGATCAGAAGAAATTATTTTCATTATAACCTTCCATTGCTTAGACAGTTTAAATGCTATGTTCAGTAGTAATAATGCTAAGACATTTATGAAAAACTTATTAGAGGGTGTTCATTGATGTTTAGAATAGGTCTTGCTCAAATGCCCCAAGTTTCTCTTATACTCTGTGTATTTTAGCAATATTTCCTTAGGTACAGTGCTTAAAACTTTAAATTTTATAGCTATCTCCTTCTGAAAATTTCACGTAATTATTGCTAAAATTGGATTAAATGAGATTATATAAGTCTGAAGAATATCAATGATTATCATCTATGTATAGGGAAGGTTTTATAAGTAGAAAAATGAAATGTATATAAAATTTGTTATGTAAACACATACAAATGTATTACTATACTTTTTAATTTTCTAGAAGCTTGTTTTTAAATTAATTTGTATTAATTAAACTTAGATCATTAATCATTTCTCTTATTTCATATATTATATCCTGACAACATTTTCCTCTTCCACCACTACTCTAAGTTCCTCCCAACCACCGTCCATCTCCTAAAATGCACTTCTCCTGTTTCTCTTTAGAAAAGAGCAGGTTTCCCAGGGATATCAACCAAATACAGCATAACAACCTACACTAAAACTGGGCACATACCCTTATATCAACACTGGACAAGGCAAACGAGTAGGAGGAGGGGGGTGCCCAAAAGCAGAGACAAAAGCAAGAGACAATACCTGCTCCCATTTTTAGGAGTCCTACAAGCTCCCTAAACTACATAATCATAACATTTATGTAGAGGACATAGACTGTGAGCTTATATAGGTATTTCTAGGTTGATTCTCTGGGTAGTGTTCTTGTGATGCTTTTTATCCCTCTAGATTCTATGATTCTTCTTCCCCATCTTTCTCAGTGTTATGTGAGCTCTGATGTTTTCCTAGACGAATTTCTTCTGCCCCCATTATATGGTGGATGAAGCCTTTCTGATGGTGATTAGGCTAAGCTCCAGTCTGTGAATATACAAGAATATCATTAGGAATGATTGCATTGATTTTGTGTATTTGCGTTTGTTTCTATCCTAGGCCTCTGGGCTATCTAGCCTCTGGTTCTTGGCCATGTAGGCAGTGTCAGGTATGGTGTGGACCTCACGTTGGGCCAATCATTTGTTGGTCACTCCCACAAATACTATGATACATTTACCCCAGTACATCTTGCAGGCAGGAAAATTTTAAATTGAAGGTTTTGTGGATGGTTTGATGACCCAGTCCTACTACTAGAAGACTTGTCTGATTACAGAAGATGGCTTGTTCAGGATCCATAAAGACCTTACTAGAAGTCTTTACTAGGGTCAGCCTTATAGCTTCCAGGGAATTTCTATTGCACTAAGTCTGCACATCTCTTGCAAAATTTCCCTCAATACCAGCCATTCCCCAGAGACAATTTAATCTTTGGTAAAGTTCCAGGGTGTTCCTGCTGTCTCTCTTGTCCTGATTTAGGAAAACAGAATGTCATAACTAATCTGTGACCTGGCCAGCTGTCTGTTTTATCCCGCAGGCTTGAATCTAAGGTGAATTTTGAGGAATTTCCACTTAATAAAAAAGGCTTTTATCATTACCTAAATCTCTGAAAGCAACCAGTCTCAGCCTGAGCAAAAACCCCTAAACCTGAGATAAAGCCCTTTGTAATTTACTATTTCTTTTCTGGAACAAGTTTCTCACATCAGAAAATGTTAGATTTGCTTGGTGTACAGATTTAGAGGTTCTGGAGCTTAGTTTTTGAACACCTAGAAACCTAGTGCGTCTTAATACTGACTACAGGGCAGAACTAACTTTTTCATTTTCCTGAATTTGGAAACTACAAAAGGAAGGATTCCAAGCATATCTTCTGAATTATTTACTCTATGCCTAACTGCCAAATTTTTCACTGCCTCATGAGTGCTCAAAGCTGAAAGGCCCACATTTAACATATAAGACTTTTGAGGACTTTCTAGAGGCAAACTATAGAAATTTCATACCTGAATTTTATACCTATAATTCTTGACCTACACTATAGGAACTTTATAGCTTGATCCTCATGCCACACTTTCTATTTTTCTAGGACATTTTATAGCATTCTGTATATTTTCGTAAAAACTGTCTGAGCTGTGTGTGCCTTTCAGTGCTCATTGCTTCTCAGAACTCTTTGTGGTACTGCCTTGCCCAGATACCCCTGCGCCAAATACCAGCTCTATAGAAAGATTTAGTCAAAACAAACAAGTATCACAAAGTTGTAGTAATGTCAGATCTTCAAGTGGACTTCTGCATCTGTATAAAAATTAAACGCTGCACAATATTTTTTATGCCTTGCTCTCAAGTTTATAACGCAAGAATATATGCCATAAATCTCAAGGAAAATAATCTAGACAACAAATATTAATCAGAGTACCCATCCAAAATAAGCCTCTCTACTGGTATAGTTTTACAATAAAATCAATTTCTATATACTCCTCATAATTCCATGCACTACCAATATATTTTGAAGTGCTATTATCTTTCAAAATAGATAAGCTAGCTCTAATCAAATATTTCCTTTAGCTTCCTTGGTAATAATTCATGAGAAGGTGTTGATTAAAACAGGAATTATTCCTGGTAGATTTTGCTTTCTGATGTCTAAATAGCTTCCTACTGGGAAGTGGTAAGCAAGATTTTCATCCCCTAGGGATATTTAAACAATTTAATTTTAACTAAGGAGTCAGCATGAAAGATATTGTACCTTTAGTAAAACTGAAAGAGGTGGTATCATTTGCAAATGTTGGCTTGCTATGTTTCTGCTTATCTAATTGTTTTAACTAAAATAGATATATTCAAATAAGATGAAATATAATAGAGCAATTTTCATACTCCAACCCTCAAAATAAATGCATGAATTATATTCTGCATCATGACTATTGAAATTTTGTATTTACTACTATTTACTTAGCTTATCACTAATGAATGGATAAGCCCAATATTTATAAAAGGTTATAATTGTCCAGATGCTACAATAATAACCAAGCTACTTAAATGGATTAGAAATGAGTCTTGAATAGACACCATTTTTGTAACTGAGAAAGACATTTGGGATTATATCAATCCTTTGTGTTAAAGGATATTGTTAATTAAAAAAATTAAAAGTTCTCTGTGAAGACAGAGTTGCTTGAATAACTGTGGGTTAGTAATTCTGTTATAATAATTAGATCTGTTTTAAGCAGACAAAAGAAGTCATCTCCAAGTGGAGACCAGGATGGATGGATGCATACAACAGGACAAATCTGCATTTGTTGGAAACATTCCTGAGAACCTAGGACAAAATGAGTGTCAAGTACATTGTAGTTACAAATGCTAATAAGTTGCCTCATTTTCTGTTTGAAGCAAGAGGGATGGGGTCTAGGAAAGCAATAAATCAAGTTTGGTATTGTTTACAAATCTCAGATCCAAAGGATGTTGTGAGATGCCTCCTACAGTCCAGACTGAAGCCACATACTGAGCTATTCCGGGATGAATGGAACAACTATTTAAGCTAAGAGAGAGGAAAAATGATGTGCTTATTTGGATGGGAAAATTCCTATATAACTTCCTACAGCAATATGGATTAATAAAAAATGTTGTCCTAATTGATTATGACTTGTATACCTTTACCAGCCTAATAGACAGAAATCCTAATATCCTCTCACAACAATAGTCACTAGAGTGTGATGTCTCCTACATTTCTTTTTAGCTATATTCAACTCAAAGAATTATAATATATCACCCCGTAAAAGAGATTGGTATTCACATTACAAGGACACAATCTCTTTGATTATGTTGTTTGTCCGTTGTTGTTATTCCCTACATAAAAAGTGATGTGTTTCATGGGTAAATAGATCTTGTTAACGTGAAGAAAAGATACTTGAAGTCTATAACAATGATAAAGATGATATGATTACTGCTAAAAATATGTATTCTCCTATGAACAGTGTTTTAATACTAGCACTAATATGATCATAACTATTATGACTACTACTGGTAATAAGGTATTCAAATCACTTTGAACAGTATCGTGTATACCAAACTGCATAAAGCTTAACTTTTATTACCATTACAATTTATTAGAATTATTCTTAAATTAGTAAAAATGTTAGATTTGCTTACTTGTTGGTAGCTTATAATTTTCATTAAAATAATAAAGTGGTTTGAAGTGTAATTTTTTTTATATACAAATGCAACTGTATCTTTTGACATTATTCTATATTAGAATTCACATACCAATTTTAATTACAGGAAAGATGACAAATGATAGACTTCAGGTGGATCTGAATAATAATGGGCGGGCAGTCTATTCAGAAAAATTTAACAATTAAGACAGACCCCCAATTAAGGCTGTAGGCAAAGGCTGAGGAACTTGAGTAGACTCATCAAATATCTTGAAGACAACTACCACGAAGAGATAATAGTAAGCAGGACTGCAGATGGCTCCTTTCTAGGAGGTAAATGCTCTGAGACTAAGAATGTTCTCTGTCTTTATCTAATGCATTTTTGGCTTATACTATTGCCTAGGGGGTGACATGAATTCAATTTATTCAACAAATTCAAATTTTCATTAATTTCTTTAGTATGTATGTAAGACAAGCAAGTTATAATTTGAATAATTAGGTATTGAGCTATATTTTAAGTGTTTGCAATATGGAATGAATTTTCACACTTCAAGTACTAAAATACTTAAAATATTTTATAGACTACATATAATTAATGACAGCTCTTGAAACTGCACTTAACTGGCTGCCAACATGTTGAAAAGGCAATATGAAAATCCAGTTCCTTTAAATTGAGAGGAAAGATTTCAGCAGTTCTTTTTAAAAGGAACATACTGTTCAAAGTCTATTAACATTTTCTTTGTATAATCTACATGTGAAATAACTGGGATTCATTTCTCTGTTGGATTAGGAAAGGATTTGTGGATCATTTCATTTCAAATATGTTATTTAAGCAATGTGGAGCTAATTTTGCTTCTTTGACACATAATATCCTGTCCAACTCATGCATGTTATAAAGATAAGCTGAGATAAGCTTTGGCCAAAACAGTTTAAGAGGTAAAAAATTTAAAGCTAAAAATGTAAATTTAAATATGAATAAGTAATAATGAAATGGGTTTTGACATTAGCATTTAGCAGGATATCATGAAGGACTCTTGAATTGTAACAAGAGACTTTCTTTTGCCAGAATCGTCAATATTTCGTTTCCTCTAATGCCCCTGCCCAGGTCAAAATTAAATATCCATTAAATACAAATACTTCATTAACTAATAGATAACTCTTCTGTGTCTATTATTTAATCCATGTTGTATATGCTTTGTTCTAGTGATAAAAGATTTGATATGATATTCCATTTTACAACTATGTTTAAGAGTAATTGCAGTATCTGTGTTATTATTTTCTCCTTCATATAAGTAGGAATCCATTTCTGTTTCATTTGTGATAGACTAAGACCTCCAAAATCATATGTGTTAATCATATGACTTTAATCCTGATGATAAAACTGACCTGCTGCATTCCCTCAGCTTCTCCTCTGTCATTTTCAATTAGATGAGTACTTACACACATAGGAAGTGAAGGAGAAAAAACTAGGTATAGACTAGTCTATCCAAATAATATTACTTCATCCTTCAAGGTCACTTTTTATCAGTTTCAATAAAGAGAGTAAAGATCATTTATCAAGGTTAGTCTAATGGCACATACATTTAATCCCATCTATACTTCAGAGAATGTCAAATGAGGTAATTGAGTCACATGTAAGCTACAGAGTGAGTTCAAAATTAACCTGAATAATTTAGTAAGACTTTGTCTCAACAAAGCTGAGAATATAGACTGTACTAGACTATAGCATTGTAGTAGAACTCATATGTTGCATGGCCCAAGCAGTGGGATAAATAGCCAGAAATTTCTGTTTGTTTCTGTTTATCAATTAATTTACTTATTTATACATAGCATTTCAATTACTTGAAACTTCTACGTTTCTGCCTCGTTTTACCAAATTCTGGCATATTGGCTTGTTTTTCTAATATAAAACAATGAAAGGATTGACAAATGACAAATGAGAATATAAACAGAAAAATATAATTCTACCGTAAATTCATACAATAAATGAAAAGTTAAAAAAATAGATGAATTGGTGTTTCTAAGGAAAAAAATTCTTAAGCAGGAAAAAAAATCTAGTCATAATTAATTCAATTTGTATATACTAATAACATAACAGAGATGTTCCAGGAAAATATTTAAGAAAGTGAAACATTACTTTTACTGAAGGTCATCATACCAGAAACAGATATGAAAAAGATGCTTAAAACCACCAAGCAACATGTAAGAATAACTAGTCAGACTTTTAGTGATTCTCTTATCAGTATTAGAAACCTGTGAAGATTTACATCTATATATCCACCTTTCCATCTATGTATTTCTTGAAATTTTTCATTTTTAGAATTTTCATATTAGAGACATTTATATGGAAGGGACACAAGGCAAAATGGAACACAATATAAAACTCAGAAATAGAAGTACACACCTACAGCCAACAGTCAAATGGTCTCTAAAAATCATAAAAGGAGTTCCGTGGACGAAGAGTCTTCCCACTCCCACTATGCAAACCTCTAGTATCTGTACATCCATTGACAAACCAGTAGCCAACTGAAGCCCAATTTGTATAAAAAGTGAAATTTTATGTATCATTAACTTATGTTTAAAAGATAGGAGTTTTCTGAAAAAAAATATACCTTAGAGGAGTGTTGTAGCTAGAAAAAGCTCTGTTTGACATGAGTGATGAAGCATAATTTGATATAACTGATCAAGGAGAAATCCAACAATTTCTATACTCAATTATTTTGATGCTTTATGGTTGAAAGTCAACAAAATGTTAGAAAATATGATACTGAGAAAGTATAAATGTGTTCATCAAAGTATGTTCAGAAAATTTTAAATTACCAAAACTGATCATAACAGTAATCCAAATAGAACATGTGAAGAAGAAGTCATAAGCCCCCTACCTCTGCGTGGGAATCAGAACTCATCACATGGTCATATGCAATGGTCTCACAAGGACAACTGAGAGTGAAGTAGAATGTGTTCCCACTACATCCTTTGGAAATCACTTCAAATGAAGACTTAAAAATAGTGGTGTAGAGTCAGTCACTACAATGTGCCCATGCTGAAGTTGGAATAGAAAATGGAACAACAGATTTAGATGATTCTCCAATTTTTACATAAAAATTTAAATACAAAAATTCTGAACCTTTCACTAAGCAGTGGGAATATGTATAAAAATGCACATATGCAGATTACCTGTATCCCCAGTAATGAATCATGGAAAAGCCAAATACTTCTCAACCCGGGGTTTTGTTCAATAAACTGGCACATTTGTATAAATCAATACTACTCAATAAGAAAAATTACTATTAAAAATAACAAGTGGAACTCAATACAGTCATACTGAGAGAAAAAAAGGATAAACTAATCTTCATAACATTTATTAAATGACAAATGTAAATGGAGAACAACAGCTTTTGTTTGCTTCTTTTGATTTTTTTCTAGTTTCCTTATAAATAATTATTTGAAACTATTCTTTTTTTCTTTTTTCTTTTTCTTCTTATTTATTTATTTATTTATTTATTTATTTATCTTTTTTTTTTTTTTTAACACTACAGATTTTGTCCCCATCCTAGTGCACTCTCTGATTGTCCTACATCCAGTACATAATCTCTGGCTCACATCCCATCTCCTTGAGGATGTCCATACCCACTCACACACACCCACCAGATCTCAAAACTCCCTGAGGCCTCCAATTCTTGAGGGTTAGCTGAATCTTCTTTGCCTGAACCTAGACCCAGCAGTCCTCTGTGAGGGCCTCATATCACTTGGTAGCTCATCGGTTATACAGTTTCAGAGATCTCAGGGTCCGAGATAATTTAGACTGCTGGTCCTCTTACAGGGTTGCCCTCCTCATCAGCTTCTTCCAGATTTTTCCTAATTCAACCACAATTGTCAGCAGCTTCTGTCTATTGGTTGGGTGCGAATGTTTGCATCTGACTAAGCTGCTTGTTGGGTCTTTCAGAGGGCAGTCATGAGAGGTCCCTTTTTCTGAGAGCTCCACAGCCTCAGTAATAGTGTCAGGCCTTGGAGGCTTCCCTTAAGCTGGTTGCCACTTTGGGCAATTGCTAGACCTTCTTTTCCTCAGGCTCTTCTCCATTTCCATGCCTGCAGTTCTTTCAGACAGAAACAACTATGGGTCAGAGTTTTGACTGTGGATAGCAAACCCATCCCTCATTTGATGCCCTGCCTTTCTGCTGAAGATGGGTTCAAGTTCCCTCTCCCCACTGTAGGGTCCCTTCTTTGAGTCCTGAGAGTCTCTCACCTCCCAGGTCTCTGGTGCATTCTGGAGGGTCCTCACAAACTCCTACCTTGCTAGGTTTCCTGTTTCCATTCTTTCTGCTGGCCCTCGGGGCTTCCATTCCTTTTCCCTCACCCAATACCAACATGTTCCCCTCTCCCCACTCTCAGGCCCCTTTCCCTCCCAAGTGCCTCCCTCCCTCCCCCCTTCCTCCCTCCCTCCCTCCTTCCGTCCTTCTCCCTTTGTGGTTGCTTTCTTTCCCCTCTGAAGTGAGACTGAGGTGTCCTCACTTGGGCTCCCAGCTTGTTGACCTTTCGGAGTTCCATGGACTGTATCTTGGGTATTCTGTACTTTTTTTTGAGCTAATATCCACTTATTAGTGAGTACATACTAAGAATGTCCTTTTGGGTTTGAGTTACCTCACTCAGGATGACTTTTTTTTTTCTAGTTCCATTAATTTGCCTGCAAAACTCAGGATGCCCTTGTTCTTAATAGATGAGTAGTATTCCATGGTGTAAATGAACCACATTTTTTGTATCCATTCTTCTGTCGTGGGACAGCTGGATTGTTTCTAGCTTCTGGCTACAACAAATAAGGCCACTATGAACATCGTGGACCACATGCCCCTCTGGCATGGTGGGGCATCTTTGGGTATATTCCCAAGAATGGTATCGCTGGGCCATTCAGATAGATCTATTCTTTGAAAATTTTTCTACATTTGTTAAGGCCATCTTGATCATATTCATGTTCTAGTTATTCCTTTCCACTTCTCCCAGGACTTTTTCAACACACCAATCGCTACTCCCAAATCATGTCTTCTGAAAGAATCACAAATTCGCTGTAATCCACTGAATCTACTTTCTCCAGTGACCCTGACTCAGCTAAGAGTGCCTTGATAACCCAACCCTATTTTATACCTCTATTGCTATGGTTGATAAGGCATGGACCAAAATATACACTGGGTGGAAGGGTGGCTCTACATTAACCATTTTATTTATTTATTCACTTTACATCCCAATTGCAGCCTTGCTCATGTTTTCAATCCTCCGTCACATAGCTCCTCCCTTTTAATTATGTTTTAATGCATCATCAAGTGAAGCCAATATAAGAAATCAAGGGAGAAACCTAATGGTGAGAATTTTGAAACAGATATCATGGAAGAATACTGCTTACTATTTGGCTTTTGACAACTTGCTTAGCCTGTTTTCTCATACCCAGGGTTGGCAAAGCCCATAGTTGGCTGGTTGCTCCTACATCAATCATCAATGACTACTAGATTGTGATTCATAGGGTGATTCATATTAAGAAGATAGGGTGATTCATATTAAGAGACAGTAAAAAATACTATATATTCCACATGTTAGAATTAGTATGGAACGGTACTAGATATAACATTTGTTATACTAGGGATATGATACACAAATGATTTCTATTTGTTTTTATTCATTACAGAAAAAGAAATTAGTTACCTTAATTATGGCAAGTGTCTGTATGACTTTACTAATGGGCAGTAAGCATTTCATATCAATGAACTATTTAGAAATGGAATAATATGAATGAATTTTTACTGACAGTGTGTTCACAAAATGAGGTATAATTTAGTTACATCTAATAATCATTTTGCTCTATGTGCTACCAAACTTGTATTTATATAAACTTTCCATTGGAATAGGATCATGGTTTAAGTAATATTTTCTCTTCTCCGTGTAGTAAAAAATGTTCAAAAATTTAAAAAAATCATGCATTAGGTAGATATTTTAAGCATAGTCTCAAAATAAAATAATATTAATTGTTTTTAATAATTCAGTCTTCAACTGATAATATTCTCCTTAAAAGCTTTCAAACATGTACATGATACCCAAAGTCACAAGGTACTTTTCATTAATGAAATCTACTGACTATTGGAAACAGATGGGAACATTATACTTCCATATTATTCTGTTTGGACACTGACTAATGCAATCTGAATAAAGGGCAATGAGGTCCATCTGCGTACATAGGGCTTTAGAATAATGGAATCCAGGCCAGGAATGACAATGTTCCCTAAGTCATCAACAAAATCATTTCTACCCTCTCAGCATAATGGCTTTTACTTGGAAATATAATTAGTCTTCTTAAAGATATCTTTATTTCCAATATCATTTGTCTTAGTTAATGTAGTTTTTTTTAATATCCATATAAAAATAAGTTACAAATAGAGCCATTGAAATATTTTGTTCAAAGCACTTTTCATCCAGGAACTACTAATGCTGAACCATTGAAATATACAATCAGTTTAGCTTCATTAGACAATATTTTTAATCAGCTTTTGTACAATATTTCATGCTGTGGTTATTTAACAAGTAACGACAATTGCAGTCTTGGTTTAATTTAACAAATATAAACCACCCACTTTTTTCTATCAAATAAATGATTTAATGAAATATCTATATTTGTAAAGTGTAGAATTTAGTCATATATTTTCATTTAAAATGAAACAGAATAGCTATTATATGGCACAGCACACTGAGGTAATAGGACTAGGGATCTAAAAACATAAAAAAACAAGAGTTCAATATCAGCTTTTGATACAAAATGATTTCATTTCCAACCTCTGTTACAAAATGTCTAGTTCCTTTAAAAGTAAACAAAAGGAATGGAGGGAAATTGATGGAGGAACAATAGGAGGCATATTCCTCTCTACAGTCATTGGACAAAATGGGCGTTCATCGCTTTAAATGAACAATAAATAATCTTTGAGTTGGCTAGTGTGAATAATTAAGATGATATCAGTAGCTCTAAGTCTGAATCATCCTTTACTTCTTCTAAAATGTGCAGGAGCAAATATAATTTTAGTGTTGGTTTTAATGAAATTAATATTTCTAGTTTCTTACTTAAGATGGCTTATTATAAAAGAGGCATCACATCCCTGAGTTTAATATTTACAGAAAACATTATTGAGGTAGCTGTGAAAGATTTTTAGGGTCTCCTACTACTTCTTTTTTGTCAGAAAGATGATACAAAATTTCTAAATACTGTTAATGTCTGTTTAAAAAAGGAATGTATAGAAGTTTTTATAAATATGGTTTTTAAAGTCTAATCTTCATCATGTTCTCCATAACCCAGCAGAGTTAGTATGAAATAAGTTTATTTTAATGTATGTGCTTATATGTATGTTCTCTCCTACTTGGCATGGTTTAGTGACAGTTTGAAGAAATAATGCCTGAATGCCTGGTGCCAATGTTTATTCCTTTGTAATTCTAAGGGACTGCCAAGGCCTTTGAATTGCAATGCAGTTGGGTATGAATAAAGCAATGCACCTAATTTATTGCTTATAGTAAGACACTTTAAAAAACAAGTGTGGAAATTCATGATATATTTGCAAATATTCTCTAGCCTGAGGTGGTTAGTAAGTAATATCAGAAGGCTAGTGCAAAATATAGATAATTGAATGTGTACATGAAAAGCCCACAGTTGAAAGCAGAATTAATGTAAGAAGCCATCAAATCAAGGGCACAGGAAGCAGAATGATGGTATCAATTATCCTTTGTGTTTTGTTTACGGTTCTCACTCATAGTTATTTAAGTCTCAAAGAACAGAACCCTGCATCTATTTCTAGCTGATTCTTTTTGTTGATTTGAATGCTTACCACAGTTTTATATAAATTTCAGGACAAATGTGATATCCACATATGATTACTTTTTATAATTGTCAACTTAAGCCTCTCTGATCACTGAAGAAAGAATGAGAATTAAAACCTTATTTAAGGCTTGGAGGATAGCTCAGATAGTAAGACGCTTGCCACACAAGGATGAGGAGTAAAGTTCACATCGCTAGAAATCATGGAAAAATCATGTGGGTTTGTTGTTCTCCTCTACCCTCAGGATGAGATCTATAGGAGATCCCAGATAAGCAGACCAGCTAAAATGATAACATCTACATTAATCTATGAAAATCTCCCTCATCATATCAGGTGAAATAGTAACTGAGAAAAACAAAGCATTCTTTGACCCCCAAAAGTAGGCACATATATGTACACACAAGCCTGCAATCATAAATTAACCATACTAAAACAAAGATACATGAAGTCATACAATCACACACACTTATGTACATATACAAAAATTGGTTTCAAACTATACTTACTGTCTTGTGTAATTTATAATCTATTTTAGGAGTTCAGCTAGTGGGTTCCTCTTCTTAAGGAAATAAAGCTTCAAAGAGTTTAAATATAATCTAGCCATCCTTATGAATACATGCCCCAAAAGTTACAGCAGAATCCATACATGAGTTTATAGTTTTAATATGGCACCAAGCAGACTCTTATGGTCTATTTGACACATTCCATCCAAGTGACTCTCAAGAAACTGTTGCAAATATCTAGAAGAGTTGTTTAAGCACTTTTCAGCACAACTAAGACTTATCACCGATTATGGGATGGATCCCCCCGTGGTGGGCTAGTCTCTGGATGGTCCATCCTTTCATCTTAGCTCTAAACTTTGTCTCTGTAACTCCTTTCATGGGTATTTTGTTTTCTATTCAAAGGAGGAATGAAGTATCCACACGTTGGTCTTCCTTCTTAATTTTCATGTGTCTTGCAGATTGTATCTTGGGTGTTCTAAGTCTGGGCTAATATCCATTTATCAGTGAGCGCATATCCAATGACTTCTTTTGTGATTGGGTTACCTCACTAAGGATTATGTCCTCCAGATTCATCCATTTGCCCAAGAATTTCATGAATTCATTTTTTTAATAGCAGAATAGTACTCCATTGTGTAAATGTACCATATTTTCTGTAACCATTCTTCTGTTGAGGGACATCTGGGTTCTTTCCAGCTTCTGGCTATTATAAATAAGGCTGCAATGAACATAGTGGAGCATGTGTCCTTTTTACCAATTGGAACATCTTCTGGGTATATGCCCAGGAGAGGTATTGCTGGATCCTCTGGTAGTACTACGTTCGATTTTCTGAGATAACGCCAGACTGACTTCCAGAGTGGTTGTACAAGCTTGCAATCCCACCAGCAATGGACGAGTGTTTCTCTTTCTTCACATCCTCGCCAGCATCTGCTGTCACCTAAGTTTTTGATCTTAGCCATTCTGACTGGTGTGAGGTGGAATCTCAGTGTTGTCTTGGTAGCTGACTCCCACAGAAGTGCATGCTCACAGTCATCCATAAGAGGGAGCACAGGGCCCACATTGGAGAAGCTAGAGATGGAACACCAGGAGCTGAAGGGGTCTGAAACCCTAGAAGAGGAACAACAATATGAACTAAACAGAACCCCCAGAACTTGAGTCTCTAGTATCATGTGTAACAGAAGATGGCCTGGTCGGCCATCATTTGGAGGAGAGGCCCCAATACAGGGGAACGCCAGGGCCAAGAAGTGGGAGTGGGTGGGCAGGGGAGCAGGGAGGGGGGATGGGACTTTTGGAATAGCATTTGAAATGTAAATTAAGAAAATATCTAATAAAAAAAAGGAAAAAAAAGACTTATCACCATCATTTGAACTTGGAATTAGAACTTCATATTGATTCATCTTCTTCATTTCTTTTCACAATAACTGACAGTTATAAACCCTTAATATAATTTCAATTTTATGAGTAAAAGTTTGTCTTTTTTTACAGTACCAAGATTATCTATTCAAATTTTTTTTCTATTCTCACCTCTTGCTCCAGATCCATTGTTTTAATTGAAAATAGATTCTTTTCTCATATGATATATCTAAATTATAGTATCTCATGTCTCTGGTCCTCCATTCCCCTGTCCTTTCCTTCCCTCATATTCACTCTCTTTCTATCACTCGTTAGAAAAGAACAGACTTTAAGACATAGCAATCAAGATGACAAAGCAAAAGTAAAATTAAGTAAAAACTTTTATATTGATGTTGACCATGGCTACCCAACAGGAAGAATGAAAGGTCCCGAGATCAGGCAATAGAGTCATAAAACGATTTGTTCTCATACTCAGGAGCTGATAAAATACTAAGCTAATAGCATAATATAAATCTGGTGCAGACCCATGTAGGTCCTGTGCTTGCTGCTTTAGTCTCTGTGAAATTAGATGTTGAGTCAGAAGGCTTTGCTCTCCTGGTGTCCTCCATCTTTTCTTATACCTACACTTTTCTTTTTTAATTATACTTCCATAGGTTTCCCTGAGCTCTGAGGGAAGCAATTTCATTAAGACCATGTAATGGTTTATCTCATATTAATTTAACTTTTTTTGGTAAACATCAAGGATAATTTATTCATTTCTTTCAGATTTTCCAAGTTGGTGGACTACAAGTTTTTATGATTTTCTTAGTTTCCTTAATGTCTGTTTTGTCACTGTTTTGATTTCTGATTTTGATAATTTTGAAAATCTCTATCTTTTAGTTAGTTTGGATAAGCGTTTGTCTGTCTTGTTGATTTTTCTCAAAGAACACATTATTTGTTTCATTGATTATTTCTATTGTTCTTTTTGTTTCTCTTGTACTGTTTTCAACCCCTATTTTGAATATGTATTACACTTCTGTCTTGTGCTTACTTCTTTTTATTCTGGAGACTTTGGGGATACTGTTGAGTTGCTAGTATAATGTTTTTTCCTGCCTTTTTATGTAATGGCTTAATATTATATATGTTCTTCTTAACAACGCTTTTATTCTGTCCTATACATTTGGAAATGCTGTGTATGAACTCAAGAAAGTCTTTAACTTCCTCCTTTTTTGATCTTGACCCATTCTTTCACTCAGTTTCCAAGAATTTGCAAGTTTTCTATTGTCTCCTTTTTCATTGATATCCAGGATTAGTTTGTCCTGGTTTGATAGGGGGTAGTGAGGTATTTCAATTTTCTTATATCTGTAGAAGTATGCTTTGTGTCATTGTGTGTGGTCAGTTTTGGAGAAAATCCAGTGAGGTGCTGAGAAAAAGGTATTTTCTGTAAATACCTGTTATTTTCATTTTCTTTTCCAGTCCATTTAGATCCATCATTTCTATGTTTAGTCTTTTCCTGGATGACATGTCAGTTAGAGTATGGTATTGAAGGAAGGACGTTAAGAAATATAGATGCTATTAAGTGAAGTGTTATCTTGATGAATTTTTCCTTTGATGAGTATAAAGTTTCCTTATCCATTTATTTTTATTGGTTTTATTTTGAAATCTATTTAATTAGATATTAAAATGGCTATCCCAGATTGCTTCTTAGTTCCATTTGCTTAGGGCATCTTTTTACAATCCTTTCCTTAAGGTGACATCTGTGCCAGATGTAGAGGTATGTTCCTCTGACCCAGAAGAATAATGGATTCTGTTTTTACATCCATTCCGCTACTCCATGTCTTTTTATTGGAGAATTGAGATCATTGATAATGAGATATATGAATGATCAATTCCTGTTAATTCCTGTTTCATTTTTTCTCTTGTTTTCCTTGGTTTTGGGTGGTAGATATGGGTGAGTATTTGTGTTTGTGTCTGTGTGTATTTCCCTTATTTTGGTTTTGCTGGTTTGAGAATATTATTTCTTGTGTTTTCATGTGTAGTCAATCTCCTTACAATGGAGTTCTCTTTCTAGCAACATCCACATGGTTGCATTTGTGTATGTGTGTGTGTGTGACATAGATCTAGATTGTTTATAATTTATTTTACCACAAAATGTAGTTTATCCATTTATGGTGATTGGAAGTTTTGCAAGATAATAGTAATCTTAGCTTATATCTATAGTCTTTTTGAGTATGTAACATACCTGTGCTGTCTGTTTTGAATTTTAGACTCTGAAAAGTCAGATGTAATTCAAATATATGTGACTTTTTATTTTACATGTTCTTTTTTATTGCTGTTTTTTACTATTTGTTCTGTGTGTTTAATATTTGGTTATTATGTGCCAAATGTATTTCTTTGCTGATCCATTCTATAAAGTAGTCTCTGTACTTCTAGTGTCTTTTCCTTTCCAGAATTCTTTCTGGCTGTATTTTCATTGTTTCTATTTCCATTCTCAGTTCTTGACCAGTTTTATTTGACTCCTTCAACTTTTGGTTTGTATTTTCTTTACTTAGCAAAATGGATTTATTCATTTCTTCCAAGTATTTGTTTCTTTAATGGAATTATTCATCCAGTCTTTTTAAGGTCTTATTCTTCTGCATAAGCTATGTTTGCATATGTGATGGTTTGTATATATATATATGCTCAGCCCAGGGATTGGCACTATTGGAGTAGGTGTGGCCTTGTTGGATTAGGTGTATCACTGTGAGTGTGGGTTCTAAGACCTTATCCTATCAGCCTGGAAATCAAAATTCTGCTAGCAGCCTTCAGATGAAGATGTAGAACTCTCAGTTTCTGTTATACCATGCCTGCCTGCATTCTACCACGTTTCTATCTTGCTGATAATGCACTTTACCACTGAACCTGTAAGCCATCCCCAATTAAATTTTGTCCTTGTAAGAGTTATCATGGTCATGGGTCTGTTCACAGTGAAACCATAATGAAGATAGTATATTTGGGAGCTGCTATGGTCAGCTAGCTAGGCCCTAGAGTAGCCATATTGCCCTGGCTATTATTGTGTTCTTATAATGGGTCTAGGCATCCTGGTTTGAATTACAGTACAAGTAGTTTTGGGTGGGGGAGTGAGGGAGGGAATAGAGGTGTTCTCTTCTTTGCAGAATTTAGAGACTGTTTGCAGTCTCTAAATTCTATTTGGAATTTTAGAGTCTGTTTTAGAAACTGCAGAATTTTAGAGACTGTGATGGCTATGTGCTACCTGTTTTCATGGTCTGCCTAGCTGGTATGTTCACAGGGAATACCTGCTGCTTTTGGAGGCTTATATGCGATGAGGAGGAAAGGAGTTTAGGACATGATGGTCTATGGAAGTCACACAGGATCTAGGTGGAGATGAAGCACAGCTGTTGGATTGTGTCTATGGTAACATAAAGAGCATTGGGCCTGTGGCTAGCCTTCCTTCCTTTCTGCCAGGCCTAATCTCTGTTTAACAGAGGTTACCTTCTCCAGTTTGGGGTTTGGATACAGGTATGAATTTGGGGAGGGAAGTTAGGTGGAGATTTTCTATGGATCTCATCAGAGATGTAGACACAAGGAAGGCGAGACTCAGCTGGTTATATCTTCCACCACTAGGGATGAGAGAGAGGGATTTGATCTAGGGGAAAGAAAACAGAGAAAGTATCTGCTAGTAGTCTTTTTGGTTTCCTACTAGGCATGGCTTGTCGTTGGTCAAGAGGTGTCTGCATGAGTTGAGGGCTGGGATACAGCAACATGTGTGGGGGAGGAGGTTAGGTTGGTATGATTGGTGGGTTCCACATAGGCTGTAAGAAGAGAGGGCAGAAGAAGGCTGTAGCTATGGTCTGTTGTAGCACTCAGGATTAGACTGAGGGATTGGGTCTAGTAGAAGAGAAAGTGAGGTGAAGATTTGCCTAATTTCAATTTTCCTAAAATTCAATGGAAATAAACTTTTTATAGATGTACAAATTATTCTTATATAAGTGCATTCTTGTGCAAATATGATCATACTCAAGTTAATAAAAACATTAATTATTTTAAGTCTTTCTATATGATAATTTGTTAATAGAAATCTTTCATCCTAGTATTCACAACAGAGTCCAAGAACACTATTAGTCGGCTCACTGAGCACCATATTGACTTTATTCACCTTTGCCATTCTGACCCTGTCACCAGAAATTCTTTTCTATTATGATTTTTATTATACAGAAAAGTCTTGAATACTCACCTGAGGGTTTGAGTGGCACACCAAGTCTACAGCTCTCTGGTTTCTTTGCATTTTTTTTTCAGTCTACAACTCTGCTTAGTAAAGACTTCCTCTTTCACTTATCACACTCAATTCAATGTTTTTCTCCTTAGAACAAGATTGTCATTTAGGTTGGTTGCCCCAAGCATGATTTTATCATGAGTAATATATCACACAGTATAAGAAGCAGCAATTTTAGTGCTATTTCTGTCAAGTGCTGTATTATTGCCTCTGACAGTTTGAGTGAAAATGATCTCTATAGGCTTACATATTTGAAAGGTTATTTCCCAGACATTGCAACATGAAGGAATGTGTTAGAACATACGGGCTTCTTAGAGAAAGTACATGACTAGGAGTAGACTTTAAGTCTTTATATCTTTACACCACTTCCATTTCATTCTCTTGGTTCCTGACTGTGAAAGTAAATAATACCTTTCCCTTTTCTGCTCTAACTTCCTACTGCCATGGTTCCTCTTTGTTGTAGACTGGCTCTGGAAACATCGGCCAGAAACAAACTCATTCATCTGTAATTTTCTTTTTGTCATGATGTTTTATCCTAGTACCAAAAAGTAACTAAATGCAATGTTGGTACCAGAGAATGGGCTGTCATGAGGACTCTGCCCTAGTTTTTAAAGAGATGTGGAAGACTTGGGAACTTTAGACTAGAAAATATAATTGAATACTAAGAACAGAGCTTAATGGGCCATTCTGCTGGAGGAATGGAAAACAGGAATACTCAAAGTAATGACCATTGTGGACACTGTGGACACCTGGTTTATAAGGTTTCAGAAGGAAACAAGATCTCTAGCAACTTGTCTAGAGGACATTATTGTGATTTTTGTTTTCACAGAAACTGAACACCTTCTGCGGATGACCAAGAACTCACCTGAGACTAAATTTAAGAGTAATTCACTAAAGCCAAATGATGGTGGCACATGCCTTTAATCCCAGCACTTGGGAGGCAAAGGCAAGTAGATCTCTATATTTGAGTCCAAGTTGTCTACAGAGTGGACAGCCAGGATTACACAAAGAACCACTGACTCCAAACAACAATGAACAAAACAACGAAACAAAACAACAAAAGTGAAGCATTGATTCTTTAACATAAAAAATTAAGAACTAATAATAATGAGTATGCGGTTATTAATTATAACTCTCCACAGTTCTATACCACAAAAGAACATGAGGGTAGACAGAAAGACCCCAATTATTTAAGCTTAGACATAGGAAAGCTGGAAGTTCAAGGTAGGTGGTGGTGGTAGTGGTGGGTTTTGTTTTTCTCTTCTCATCTCATTGTCCTTGTAGTTGTCCTCTTTCTCCCCCTCCTCCCTCTTCTATTTTTCTTCTTCTAGAAAGCAACTGCATACAAAACAATATTAAAAGAAAAGCCAAAAGCTAACCAAATCAAACTAAAACAATAACAAAAATAAAACAAAACAAAACAAAATCTAGGAGGGGAGGATATATCCCAAGTTGGCAGTGTCAACTGCAATAGTCCAACCTCTTTAGACATAGGAGAATATGCAAGAGTAATGGCATTGTGGTTTGTTCTTGTTTTGGTGGTGGTTGCTGTTTTTCCTTCTCAGGCTTAATAGAACCAACTTAAACCAGGTAATATGTGGCAGGGGAGACCCCTTACATGATTGTATGAAAGGGGAAGAATCCATGAGAGGCCATTGTGAGAATCTATCTAGCTAAAGCTTGATTTACAGTGTAGAATCCAAGATTGAAAGAGACTAGCTCTCTAAACCATTAACCATTAAAAGCTGAATATAGCCGTGCAATCATCCCAAGAGAGACATGTCCATTGCTTTCAGAAAAAATGGAGGACTGGAACCTTTTAAGCCCTTTAGGACTGAAGTCCTAGATATTGAGCATTGTCTGTAGAGTTTCATGACTTGGTCTTTTTTTTTTTTCCCTGTGTTTTAGTCTTACTTTGGTCCAGTATTACCCACATTGTAAGTATGTTTCTTGATTTTAGACTCAGAATGTGCATGCTGTGTATAATGTGTTGGATATGTATAATGTGTTGTTACAGTGGTCCCAGGTTACAAATGGTACTGAGTTATGTACTAATAATTTATGGAAAGATTTTTTTCAGAATTTTAGGTTGTTCATTTCTTTTTCTTTGAATAACGTTATTATTATTGTTGTTGTTGTTTGTTTGTTTGTTTGTTTTTCGAGATAGGGATTCTATGTGCAGCCCTGGCTGTTCTGGAACTCATTTTGTACACCAGGCTGGCCTCAAACTCAGAAATCCACCTGCCTCTGCTTCCCAAGTGCTGGGATTAAAGGTGTGTGCCACCACGCCCGGCTGAATGACAATATTATAAACACCATTAAAGAATGGCAAAAAATGTTTTATTCAGTGAACTTCAGTACACACTTAACTTGTGTAGATATATATCTTTCTAAGACACTGTAATGTTGATATTGATGATTTACATTAATAATTAACGGATCAGCAATGATGCTCTTATATCTAGATTGTACAGTGTATTGAAAATCTAAAAATGCCAGGGCAAAATAAGTTACTTAAAGCATAAGAGTAAGTAACTAAATAAATGTTGTTGTCAAAAAGAAATACTTATAAGAATAATGTCAATAATGACATGTAATGGAGATGTTAACACAGAAATAATGGATTGGTAGAGCATGGACTCTTTTATGAACCTTTGAGAATGATTACTTTGTTTAAGAACCTTTATGGAGGATAAGTAGCATGTGTTCACATTATTTAGACAAAAAATGTTTGTTAAGCTGCTCTCTAAAGAGACCAAATCACAGCACTGTTTCTGGCTTTGTTTTACTCTAAATTTTAAACTATATTTTTGTTATTTTGATTTATGCTGTGAATGTGTGAGCACGTGTGTGTGTGTGTATGCATGTGGAGTCTCAGTGCTCATGTTTGCCTGTGTGTATGTATCACAACCCACATGTGAATTTCACATGACAATCAATAGGAGATGATTCTATTCTAACAAGAAGGTATTGACCTCGGTTCATGAAACCTGGTTTCAGGTAATTTTACATGCATTTATTTGTTTTTAATACAAAAAATATCAGGTGTTGAATTTAGTAAATATCTCTTAGCCATATCTCTTATATTTCTACTGGTGTATTGTATTGTGTCACTTGGCAAAACTTAGTAGTTCACACAGGTAAATATTCTTTGCTTAAATAAAATACTGCTTTAAAAAGAAGACAATATTGATAACATATAATGTTTGATTTTTATTGAATAAGGTAACTCCTATGTTGTACCACACAGTAAACAATTATTCTGATGTATTTTATGTTTTTTTTCTTTTTTTTATTAGATATTTTCTTCATTTATGTTTCAAATGCTATCCTGAAAGTCCCCTATACCCTCCCCCAGCCCTGCTCCCAAATCCACCTACTCCCACTTCCTGGTCCTGGCATTCCCCTGTACTGAGACATATAAACTTCACAAGACCAAGGGCCTCTCCTCCCATTGATGGCCTATTAGGCCATCATCTGCTACATATCCAGCTAGAGACACAGGCAAATACCCTAAAAATGAGATGTTATTTTTATTCAAATTATTCTCATAGTTTACTTTCCCGCATCTTGGCATTCATAGCACCTGACAGCTGATTTGTAAGTTGTGTTGCACTTGGATGATGTGCACTCATCTAGGAAATGATAGATATCGGAGCCTCTTGCACCAGATGGAAGGCACCCATGGATGGTTTTCTCTACTTGGGGAATTGGCAAATTAATGGAAGGTTTTGGTTCTGATATTGAAATAGTTGTTTGATAGCATTACTGCAGAATTTGTGGATGGCAGCTGTTGTCTTTGCATACTTCAGATGCTTACTGACATGCAAGTTCTCTGGACTCCTCATTCTACACTTTGAAAGCAAATTATGACAGTGAATTCTGGACCATATACATGCTTTATGTTAAATTTGAATATTTTTAGAGCTTGTTTGAGACAAAAAGAAACTATGTGTGTAGTCAGGGCGAGCATATTGGGGATGAATGAAACACATATGGAAATTTAACACCAAAATTCTAAATACACATCATGCACAAAAGTTCTCATCAGTATAAGAACTTAGGCCAAACTGTAAAATCTTATCCAAGTGACAACTGCCTCATTCATCCTCCCAATTTTATGAAATTTGAGATAGGTATTGGAGATGGCATTATTTTCTATCATTTTGTTCCTCCTTACAATATTTTGGAACAGAAGAATATTTTTATAAACTATTATCTATCATATCATTATTTAATTTATAAAATTTCCTAACTCTGTGATTGTGTCCTGATTTTCATCTTTTGTTTCTCTCTCTTTTGTTTCAAATCAGATTGCAATTCAGGATAGTTGCCTTAATTGCAACAAAAGTCTTATTAAATTAAATAAGTAATTTAAACCTTTTATCAATGATTCTGCCTCATCTTCTGCAATGTTCCCTTATGCTTAGGTGCAGATTTTTTTTTTTTCTTTTTGTATATATACCCACTGGGACTAGGCTCTACAACTCTGCCTTCTGCTTTATTGTGGTTATCAATAGTGGTCTCCATCTATTACAATGTGCAGTTACTTTGATGAGGGTGGAAAATTACATTTACCTGTGAGTATATGGATCAATATTTAGAATGTTGTTAGAGGTTGTGATAGTTTAGAAAAGTAGTGACTATAGATTATCTTCCAACATCCATTAGCATTGAGGAGTTAGCTGGGTCTCTCTCCATTACCAAGAAATGTTTTCATCTTGTTGAGTGGGTCTTAAATCCAAAGAGAGCATTTTGTTACTATAAAGATATCCAGGTCACTACTGCAAACAGAGTGTGATCATGCCATACTGCACATTGATGTGGTTCCTTGGTTTCCTCACTATGCAGAGCCTTTCATAGTCTCCTTGTATTGGAAATTTGCATGGTGTCTTCTGTTGCTATAAAAGCTACTACTCAGGGAGAACTTTCAGCTCAGTTCTATCAACTGAATAGCCACAGTGTATGTGGAAATATAAGGTTTCAATCTAACTGAAAGAACTGTAGACAGTAGTAGATACTTGCAACAGGTTAAGTAGTATCCCCCAGGGAAGAACACACCAATTTGTTATACATATCAAGTCCTCAAAATGAAAATAAAATTAACATAAAGACTGAGAAGATTGTATTTATAAATATGCATACATATATGCATGTAATAGCAATAAGAACAGAGACTAGAAATTTAAAGAAAAGCATGAAGGGATATATGGCAGGGTTGGGACTGAGAAAAAAGAAGAGATTTCATAAGTATATTATTATCTTAATAAGTAAAATAAAACTAACAACTTGAATGAATATATTAATTTCTATTTTGTTATTAATATACTAACCAGAGTTTCTATGGATTTATATTACATGCAAAATATTATGAACAAGTTTATATTATATTTTTCTGTTCAGTTTTATGAATAGATCTTTGACTTTTGCTACTGTTGCCATGGTTGCCACACCAAATACTAAGGTGTTAGACTTTATCTTATTTAAATTTACATATCATACTAAATTGTAGGTAGTTGTTTGTTAAATAAGAATTAACACAAATATCACCAAGTTATAGAAATGAGGGAAAAGGGAAATTTAAAAGTATTTAACTTTACAAAATGTGAATTCATGAATCAGGAGTGTAAATGTTCTTTTACAGGTCCTTACTGGTGGAAAAAAAAATATTTATTTGGTCTTTTGTAAATGCTGATTAAGAACCCAAAGATTAATGAACAGGTAATGATTATTTACATGAGCTTTGTAGAATAGGGAGCCTTTCACTGTCAGTACAGAATTTCTTATCTATATAAGACCATGTGGGATTAATTACAGTCATACTTCACTGCACTGATTGCTCGTTTGTTGTAGATTTCATTTCAGTAATAACTTGAAAATACAGCTCTATTGGAGCAAAACATAGATTCAAATATTTGTGTCACTTATACTGAAACAGACAATTTATATTAAAGCTAATTATATTATTTTGCCTCAATTTCTTTATGATTAATTTCAAAAATACTAGTCAAATTCTGTTTATATTTTCCAGTTATATTTATCAATGACCCATCAACATATTATAAAAATAAAAAAAAAACCATAATTTTCTAAAGTTACTAAGATAAAATAAACAATGATACCAGAAAATAATGTTCTGGTAAAATATAAAAATGAACATTGTGGAGCATGTGTTCTTAATACCAGTTGGAACATCTTCTGGGTATATGCCCAGGAGAGGTACTGCTGAATCCTCCAATAGTACTATGTCCAATTTTCTGAGGAACTGCCAGACTGACTTCCAGACTGGTTGTATGAGCTTGCAATCCCACCAGAAATGGAGGAGTGTTCCTCTTTCTCCACATCCTTGCCAACATCTGCTGTCACCTGAAGTTTTGATTTTAGCCATTCTGACTGGTGTGAGATGGAATCTCAGTGTTGTTTTGATTTGCATTTCCCTGATGATTAAGGATTTTGAACATTTTTTCAGGTGTTCCTCAGCCATTCTGTATTCCTCAGTTGAGAATTCTTTCTTTAGGTCTGTACCCCATTTTTTGTACCCCATTTTTAATGGGGTTATTCGATTTTCAGGAGTCCAGCTTCTTGAGCTCTTTTTATACATTGGATATTAGTCCCCTATGAGATTTAGAATTGGTAAAAATTCTGTCCCAATCTGTTGGTGGCCTTTTTTGTCTTCTTGACAGTGTCTTTTGCCTTACAGAAGCTTTGCAATTTTAAAAGGTCCCATTTGTCAATTTTTGATCTTACAGCACAAGCCATTGCTGTTCTGTTTAGGAATTTTTCTCCTGTGCCCATATCTTCGAGGTTTTTCCCCACTTTCTCCTCTATAAGTTTCAGTGTCTCTGGTTTTATGTGGAAGTCTTTTATCCACTTAGACTTGAGCTTTGTACAAGGAGATAAGAATGGATCAATTGGCATTCTTCTACATGATAACCGCCACCCAGATGTCCCTCAAGAGAGGAATAGATACAGAAAATGTGGTACATTTACACAATGGAGTAGGAAGACATCAGTAGATGGAAAAATCTCCCATGCTCACAGATTGGTAGGATTAACATAGTACCAATTACCATTTTACCAAAAGCAATTTATAGAATCAATGTAATTACCCTCAAATCTCCATCACAATTCATTCCAGACCTTTAAATAACAATACTAGGACTGAAGTAGTTGAAAGGGTTTGCAATCCTACAGGAAAAGCAGCAATGTCAACCATCCAGATTCCCCAGAACTCCCAGGGACTTAGCCATCAACCAAGGAGTACATATGGCTCCAGCTGCATATGTAGCAGAGGATAGCCTGGTCATGTAGCAATGGGAGGAGAGATCATTGGTCTTATCATTGATAAGACCAATAAGTAAGAAGAAGAGGGGATACTATTTGAAATATAAATAAAGAAAATATCCAATAAGAGAAGCTCAGTTGCAGAAGATACCATGGAAAAACATTGACACAACAATCAAAGAAAATGCAAAATGCAAAAAGATCCTAACCCAAAACATCTAGGATATCAAGCACACAATGAGAAGACAAAACCTAAAGATAATTGATATAGACAAGAAGGAAGATTTCCAACATAAAGGGCCAGTAAATATCTTCAACAAAATTATAGAAGAAAACTTACCTTTGGGGAATCAAGGGCTAGGAGGTGGGAGTGGGTGGCTGGCTGGGTGGGTGGGTGGTGGGTGGAGGAACACCCTCATAGAAACATGGGGAAGGAGAATGGAATAGGAGGTTTCCTTGGTCAGGGTGAAGCTGGAAGAGGGGATACTATTTGAAATGTATATAAAGAAAATATCCAATTAAAAGCCAGAAATAACAATATTAAACTTCATATGGAAAAAAAAAAACTAAGAAAGCTAAAACAATCCTGTAAAATAAGTAAAAGGATTTCTGGAAATATCACCATCCCTGATTTCAAGCTCTTTTTCAGAGCAATAGTAATAATAATAAAAAAAAAAAAAATCACAAGATATTGAGATAAAAACAGATACGTTGATAGGTGGAATAGAATTAAAGACCCTGCAATAAACCTACACATCTGTGAACACTTGATATTTGACAAAGAAGTCCAAATTATACAATGAAAAATAGAAACCATCTTCAACAATAGTTGAACTAACTAGATCTAACTAGATGTCTGCATAAAGAAGACTGCGAGTACAGCAGCCCACAGACATTTGTTAGGAGAATCTTGGGAAATCTTGTGGAAGAACTAGAGGAAGGATTGAAAGAGCCAGAGGGGTCAAGGACATCAAAAATAAAAACTTTAAGGAATCAACTAACCTAGGCCAAGAGTGGCTGAGGAGGACTGAAACACCAACCAAAGTGCATGTGTGGGATGGATCTAGGAGCTCTGCATGTAATAAATGTGCAGCTGGGTCTTCATGAGGGACTCCTAACATTAAGAACAGGGCTGTCTCTGTTACCTGCTTTGGATAACTTTATCCTTAACTGGGCTGCATCAGCAATCCTGGATAAGAGAAGATGCCACTAGTTTTGCTGAAAAGTGATATGGGAAGCATGTTTGATATAAATAGGAGCCATCCTATTTTCTGAGATGGGGAGAGGAGAGTGAAAAGGAGGGACTTAGAGGAGAACATGGGAGCCCAGTGGAGTAAGTAAATAACTACAAGAAATGGAGGTACTACATAGTGAAAAGCTGCTCCAAATTAATTAATTAATTGATTAAATAACTACTTTATAAAATGGGCATAATTTTAAGCACAGAAACCTATGATTTTCTAAAAACCTAGAGAAAGTATTGTGCCTGGAGCAATTCTGAATTAAAAAAAAAAAAAAAAAAACTTGGGTAGATGGAAATAATCACTTTAGTAGAATGAATAATTCTATTGATAGGGATACTATCTTTTCAAGATTTAAAAGATATACAGACCTCCATTGACATCAGAAATAACTGTTGAGAGTAAAAGGGCAAAAAGTAAAAAAAGAAGCACAGAGGCAAAAAATGTCACAGGAAAATAAGTGTAGAATGGTTACAAGTTGTCAAAAGAAGCATCAACTCCACCCAAAACTTCCCAAAATTAAGAAATAAAGAAATGTGGTGTGGGAAAGAGAGAAATAGAAATGGAAGCATGGAGTTAAAAAATGACTCATAACTCAGAGTTCTTAAGGAAGGTAGAAGATTTCATTAATTAAAAAAAAAGAAAAAGAGAAAGAAAACAAATCATTGCCTATTGCAACTTCAATGATAACACTATATTTTAACAGTAGCATTTATTACTAAATATACTTGTGCTTAAAATATTGAAGCTGAAAACTAGTAATGCATATCACTTACAATTTGCCAAACCACAATGGAAGTGCACATACATAAATCCAAGTTTGATATATTAGATGATCCTCTTGACAGTTCAGTCTGTCTAATATGTCTCTGTACCTACCTCAAAAACAATAAAGAAAACATCAATAATAACAATGTAATATTGACAAAAACCTCAAAAACATTATGCCATGTGAAATTTATGGTCATGCAGCATACAAATGGGCACAAGAGAACACTCTGAGATAGTGTCATACTCTGTATATTTGTCTTGGCAGAGACCCCCAAAACCATATATTTATCAGAACTTATCAATCACTCTAACTATTTAATGACTGAAAACTTAATGTAAGAAATTACATTCAAAAACAAAAGTATGCTATGAAGGATAAAGAGGAATGAAGTCTTATCTAGCTGTGTGTATCAGCTGTCTATCAATGATCTTGTACATGGAAAAGAAGATAATATTTCATGTGTAATCTTACTCCTATGAAGATTAGAGACTGGATTATATAGCATAATCTGTTGTTACTCATACAGTGAAAAAATATATAATTCTTAAATTGCTAGATCTGAAGTCTAAAATGTTTGTTAAAATTCTAAGTAAATGCTTAAATCTAAAATCAATACAATCTCTATTTCTTTTGTGATTTGTTTCTTCAGGTTATCAACATTCTTTAATTTAGTTGTATTGTAATGTCTGGGTAAGTAGGAAGTCCTATTAATTTAGTTTATTTTATAGTGATAATTGGATATTGAATGTAAATTTGTCACTTGTCCAGGGATTGTAATATGGTTAAACACCATTAATATTACTACAACACTTTCATAAAACAGATCAAACTGGGTTTATTAACATCAACATAATTATATTAAAGATACCTCATTTAGTGCCTTTTCCACTGTGGGGATTTTATTTTATTTTATTATTATCAAGGCAGTGCAGGGAAGGAGTTTTACTAATTTATTCCATATTTTATTTCCAAGATAAAGTGCTAAACCTATTGAACCACGGACCTTTGGTGAATTGATCTCTTCACTTGTGGTATTTACCGCTCTGGTAAATTAGGTGTACATAATAACCAGCTGTCGACCTCCAGATGCAGGAGAGTCAAGCTGCATAAATCCCAGCCTTCCAGACACACACAGTGCTAGGCTTTTATCTATGATCTTGGTATATTGCTACCATAAATAATTTCATGCTGGGGAAACTAATTTCATGCTATCTTTGTTTTTATTTATTTAAAAATAAGAAAAATGTGTGATAAAAGTTCAACCACAGTAACAATACTGTGAACATGTTTGACATCAGATATTTTATATGACAGAAGTGTCACTTTTGAAACCCCTTTCACTATGAAGAAATATTCATTGCTCAAAGAATATATTTTTCTAATAAAATTATAAGTAACTTTTGCAGAGCATTTTGTGAAAATTCAGTGATTCTAGTATTACATTTATTTGTACAGGTTTTTACAAAAAGAGGAAAAGAATGAAAAACCTTGGGCAGTCTAGACCTGCTTTATTTGATTGCAAAAATAGATGATGTGTATAAATGTACAGAATGAACTGATGAACTGAACTAGTTAAGGATGAGATAACTCCTGTGTTTCTGTTTCTGTTTCTGTTTCTCTTTGTCTTTCTCTCTCTCTCTTTCTCTTTCTCTTTCTCCTTCTCTTTCTTCTTTCTCCTTCTCTTTCTCCTTCTCTTTCTCTTTCACTTTTCTTTCTCTTTCTTTCTCTGTTCTCTCTCTCTCTCTCTCATGTGCACGTGCGCGCGCATGAGCACACACACACACACACACACACACACACACACACACACACACCTGCAACTCAGTAGGAAAACTTACCTATACAAATCACTGAAAATAAGACAAAGAACACAGAAAGCTGTTAAGTAATCATTTGAGGCCCAAAGATTAATGTTGAAATTGTCTCTTCTGAAAATTTTATGGTATGATGATTATAAATAGAATGATCAATGCATCAAAAAACCTGGCTGAAACTGTCAATGACTAATTGATTTTTCTAAGTTTAAATGAAAAATGGAACATGAAACTATATTGAGAATTTCTCAAGGAGCCTTCATGATTGATAAACAAGGATACACAATTGAGTTTTAGGTTTGTAATTTTAGATTTTATTTTCCTCTTTTATTTATAATATACTTTTCTCACATAGTATGTCCACATTATGTATTCCCCTCTCTCTTCTTTTCTAAGTTCCTTTGCAACTCTACACAAATTCATGTCAACTCCCTGTCTCTCATTGAGAGAAAGAAAAAAAATTAATTTTCTGAAGGATAAGAATAAGATAAAAAAAATTTATCAAGCTAACACAACTGAACTTGACCAAGCAAAATGAAGGAAAAGAACACAATACACAAAAAATAGAGACCCAGCCACTCACACACACACACATACACACACTCCATAAAAACACTAAATTAGAAGCAAAATACATATGCAGTGGGCCTGGTACATGCCCATACAGGACATGTTCATGCTGACTCAATCTATAAGTACTTTAACCACATTGATAGAGAGGGCTTTGTGTTCTTCATATCCCTCATCACCTGTAACTTTTACACTCTTTGTGCCTCTTCTTCCATCATTTGTAAAAGCTGTTGCTTTCTTGATTTCTTCCTAAGTCCTTTGTCATTTTTATATATGAGGGCTATTGATTTTTGTGCATTTATTGGGTTATCCAGATACTTTGCTGAAAGTGTTTATCAGCTGTAGGAATTTGCTGGTAAAAGTTGTAGGGTCCACTTATGCATACTATTCTATGTCTGCAAAATTGATTTCTTTTTTTGGATCTATATACCATTGATCTCCTTAAGTTGTCTTATTACTCTAAGACTTTAAGTGTTATACTGTAGAGATGTCTTGTTACTGATTTTAGTGGAAATCTTACGAATATCTCTTAATTTGATATTAGCTATGGAATTGCTGTAATAAACTCCATTTATTATGTTGAGTTGTGTCCTTTGTATCACTAATTTCTCTACAACATTTATTATAAAAAGATATTAGAAATTCCCAAAGCCATTTATGCATCCATTGAGATGATTATATGTCTTTTGTCCTACAGTTTGGTTTTTGGTTAATTACTCTTATTGATTTACATATGTAGAACCAGCACTAAATCCCTGGGATGTATAATGCTTGTCAATGCTCAAGAGGCAGTGGGACCAGGGAGAATGGATACAATAAACAAGGTAAACTAAAATTTCATGGAATAGGCAGCTTTATTTGGAGCATCAGACAATTTATACTTTTAAGGTTAAAAAAATTTGAGGGTAAAGTTCTCATGAATTTTTCTTTTGATTAGAAAATAGAGGTACACATGACACAGCTGAACATGATAAAGACAGTTTACAGCAAGTACATAGTCAACATCAACTTAGAAACACAGCACTTCCACTAAAATCAGAAACAAGATCAAGTTGTCCACTCTCTCCTTATCTATTCAAGCTGTATGTGATCAAAAGAACAATCTATATGTATCAAAACATGTATTTTTTGACAGACAAAAAGAATTCAATAAGAAGTAATGAAACTGAGGGCTGAAATAATAAAGTAGGAACAACAATAACAAAAAGACAATAAAAACAATCAGTAAAAGCAGTGAGTTTGTACTTTGAGAAAATCAAAAGAAAATATCCTTCTTCAAAAGAGCAAAAAGGCTTTTTGTCTAGCAAAAATCATGTTTTTCTATCGAGACGGACAAAGGTTGCTTTAAACACTTAATTGAATAACAACTGCAAATATAAAATGAAAAATGTGAAATAAACTTGCCCCTATCTGCTATGCCTGGGAGGAGCACAAAAACTCATTCCAAGAACAATTTCATGTGTTAAAGAGGATACTGAGGTCACAAGACTCTTATCTTGTTTTCATGGAATGTCCTCACTATTCACTCAGAATTCTTATAGAACTCTACTAAAGGACTACATTCCTGCTTGGCTGTTTTTTGTTTTGTTTGTTTGTTTGTTTGTACTCGCTTAGTGTGAAGGACATGCCCTTAAAACTGCCTTTATTGTGGTATCTCCTTCACTTTCTAACAAGGAGTTTTACATATCTTTCTTAATTTCTTTCGTGAAGTGTTTTTAACTCATCAATGAGTTTTTTGTAACAATAAAAATATTAGCAATGCTTAATATTTATATTTTAAATAGAGTTCTTAAATGAGCATAAGTAAAATCCATGTTCAATTCAAAAGATATAAATTAAACTGCTAATACATAATAAGACATGGGTTGTGAACACATTAGTTTTAAAAGACCGCTATAGCTATATTCTTCCATCACAATACAGTCTAATTTCTATGTGTGTGGCATCTCACTACATTATTAATAAAGGATGAAGAAATTCAACTCTATAAACATGCAGAACATTAGAGTTGTCTATTCCCATCTCAAAGCAAGTATAAAACAAAAACAATAGAAAAAATAACAAATAAAACTAGAATATTTCAAATCAGAAATTTCTCCACATGCAGTTGTTATTTTGAAAGTGGGAGGAGAGGCCCTTGATCATGTGAAGGCTTGATGCCCAAGTGTAGGGGAATGCCAGGATCAGGAAATGGGAGTGGGTGGGTGGGTAGGGGAGCACCTCCATAAAAGCATGGGGAGGAGGGATGGGATATGGGGGTTCCAGAGGGTAAACCAGAAAAGGGGATAACATTTGAAATGTAAATGAAGAAAATATCTAATAAAAACTTCAAAAAAGAGAAAGATATGATGAATTTTATACTGAAATATCAAGACTGAGTATTGAAATGGTAAATGCTGATTATGTCAATGAGATACCAAAAGCCAGTTATCAAGATATTATTTAATAAAATCAAAGTCAGATGATGGAATGAAATATTCCAAAGATCAGAGTAGTCAGCATAATAAATACATAGGGAGGAGTATAATGCTTCTTCTCTCTCATATATTCTTCATTTTCAAGAAGAGAAAGTGTGTAAAAGAATTTTAAAAGTAGCTATATGAATATATTGTGTTTTCTTTGGGGGGGGCGGGGGTTTCGAGAAAGGGTTTCTCTGTGTAGCCCTGGCTGTCCTGGAACTCACTTTGCAGACCAGGCTGGCCTCGAACTCAGAAATTTGCCTGCCTCTGCCTCCCGAGTGCTGGTATATTGTACTTTCTTTACATTAAGATAATCAAAATTGCTTGTTACTCTGGAGAGAGGACAGATTTTCTAGGAATATAGAAATAAATAGTATACCATGATAAAAAATGGAAAGGAGACTGCAATTTTTTTTTTTTTTTTCGAGACAGGGTTTCTCTGTGTAGTCCTGGCTGTCCTGGAACTCAATTTGTAGACCAGGCTGGCCTCAAACTCAGAAATCCCCCTTCCTCTGCCTCCCGAGTACTGTACTCACCCAGCTGAGACTGCAAATTTGAATAAAGATGATTTTATGGATGTCTGAAACAGAATAATGAGACATGAAGAGGAAATAGAAGTTGCAAAGGGCACAGAAGACTTCAAATAAAAGAAGAAAAGAAGTGATGGATGTGGAAGATATGGGTGGGGCTGGAATGGGATAGAGCATGGGGTGTGTAGAAACAGGAAAGAAAGAAGAACATAGTATGTGGGTAAACAATAGATAAGGTGGAGAAAGAAATCACACCTGAAATATATGTGCATAGATGGCTTATTGTCATATTTTCTCTTCAATATTCTCTATAGCATTCACATTGTATTACATATTACTTTTAAAGTGGAAAAATACCTTTTGGAAGAGTGCCATGAGTCTGTTATTGAGGAAAATGTGTTATAATCAGGCATGTGGACAATTCATTTGTTATAACAGGAGTGAAGGCAGACTGTTAACCATGTATGATTGTTGTGAGTGTTATGAATAGGAGAGTACTTTTTTTTTATTACTTTATGTTTTCACTGAAATAGTATATGAGGCCACTGCCTGACATGGAAATAGGGAAATTATAGTTGGGAATGTGTATAAGTAATATTTGTTTCTGTTTCCATGTTACTCTAACTGATGGAAAAATAAACTAATGTTCTCCTGTATTTATTTACATGAGCTATTTATGTCCTCCTTAAAAGTGTCTATCATCTAAAGAGCTTTAGCACAGTAGCTGGATATAAAATTAACTCAAACAAATCAGAGGCCTTTCTCTACACAAAAGATTAAACAGGATGAGAAAGAAATTAGGGAAACAACATCCTTCACAATAGTCACAAATAATATAAAATGCCTTGTGTGACTTTAACTAAAGAAGTAAAATATCAGTATGACAAGAACTTCAAGTCTCCGAAGAAAGAAATTGAAGAAGATCTCAGAAGATAGAAAGATCTCCCATGCTCATGGATTGGCCAGATTAATATAGTCAAAATGGCTATCCTGCTGAAAGCAATCTACAGATTCAATGCAATCCCCATCAAAATTCCAACTCAATTCTTCACTGAGATAGAAAGGGCAATTTGCAATTTCATCTGGAATAATAAAAAGCCTAATATAGCAAAAACTATTGTCAACAATTAAAGAACCTCTGGTGGAATCACCATGCCTGATGTCAAGCTGTATTACAGAGCAATCGTGATAAAAACTGCATGGTACTGGTACAGGGACAGACAGGTAGACCTATGGAATAGAATTGAAGACCCAGAAATGAACCCACACACCTTTGGTCACATTATCTTTGAAAGGGAGCTAAAATGATCCAGTGGAAAAAGGACAGCATTTTCAACAAATGGTGCTGGCACAATTGGTGGTCAACATGTAGAAGAATCCAAATTGATCCATTCTCATCACCTTGTACAAAGCTCAAGTGGATCAAAGAACTCCACATAAAACCAGAGACACTGAAATTTATAGAGGAGAAAGTGGGGAAAACCCTCGAAGTTATGGGCACAGGGGTAAAATTCCTAAACAGAACAGCAATGGTCTGTGCTATAAGATCACAAATCGACAAATGGGACCTTATAAAATTGCAAAGCATCTGTAGGGCAAAAGATACTGTCAATAAGACAAAAAGGCCACCAACAGATTGGGAAAGAATTTTTACCAATCCTAAATCTGATAGGAAATAATATCCAATATTTACAAGGAGCTCAAGAAGCTGAATACCAGAAATTCAAATAACCCCAATAAAAATGGGGTACAGAGTTAAACAAAGAATTCTCAATTCAGGAATACTTAAGGGCTGAGAAGCACTTGAAAAAAAAATGTTCAACATCTTTAATCATCAGGGAAATGCAAATCACAACAACCCTGAGATTTCCTCACACCAGTCAGAATGGCTAGGATCAAAAATTTAGGTGACAGCAGATGCTGGCGAGTTAGTGGAGAAAGAGGAACACACTTCTATTGCTGGTGGGATTGCAAGCTGGTACAACCACTCTGGAAAACATTCTGAAGGTTCCTCCAAAAACTAGACATAGTACAACCAATTGATCCAGCAATACCTCTCCCTGGGCATATACCCAGAATATGTTCCAACTGGTAACATGGACACAGGTCCAACTATGTTCATAGCAGCCTTATTTATAATAGCCAGAAGCTGGAAAGAACCAAGATGTCCCTCAACAGAGGAATGGATACAAAAACTGTGGTACATTTACACAATGGAGTACTACTCAGCTATTAAAAACAATGAATTTTATGAAATTCTTGTGCAAATGGATATATCTGGAGGATATCATCCTGAGTAAGGTAACCCAATCATAAAAGAAGGCACTTGATATGCACTCACTGATAAGTGGATATTAGCCCAGAAATCTAGCATAACCAAGATACAACTTCCAAAACACAAGAAAATCAAGAAAGAAGACCAAAACATGGATACTTCATTCTACCCTAGAATAGGGAATAAAATATCCATTGACGGAGTTGCAGAGACAAATTTTGGAGCTAAGAGGAAAGCATGGACCACCCAGAGACTGCCCTACCCGGGGGTACATTACATAATCAGCCACCAAATGCAGACACTACTGCATATGCCAGCAGGATATTGCTGAAAGGACCCTAATATAGCTGTCTCCTGTGATGCTTTGTCAGTGCCTGGCAAATACAGAAGTGGATGCTCACCATCATCTATAGGGTGGAACACAGGTTCCCCAATGTAGGAGCTAGAGAGAGTACCCAAGAGCTGTAGGGGTCTGCAACCCTATAGGTGGAACAACAATATGAACTAATCAGAACCCCCAGAGCTTGTGTCTCTAGCTGCATAGGTATTAGAAGATGGCCTAGTAGGCCCTTATTGGGAAGAGAGGCCTCTTGTTCTAGGAAACTTTATATGCCCCAGCACAGGGTAATGTCAGGGCCAAGAAGTGGGAGTGGCTGGGTAGGGTAGCAGGGCAGGGGGAGGGTTTAGGTAACTTATGGGATAGAACTTGAAATGTAAATGAAGAAAATATCTAATAAAATTAAATAGATAGATAGATAGATAGATAGATAGATAGATAGATAGATAAGTGTCTATCATTGCTGTGGGAGAGTATAGGGGACTTTTGGGATAGAATTTTAAATGTGAATGAAGAAAATATCTAATTTTAAAAAAGTGTCTATCATCTTCATGAGATTTTAGGTCAGAATCTTGCTTTTTAGGTGTGTTAAGGTATTCAGGGCTTGCTGTAGTGAGGAACTGGTTCTTATGGTGCCAAGTTACATTGACTTCTGTTCCTTATGTTCTTGTGGTTGCCTCTCATCATCTGGCTAACTCTGATGTTAACTGTCCTGGTTGTCTCTGACTGGAAACTGTCTCTCCTTGTAGGTACATAGAGCTCTGTTACCTGCATTAGAGCAGGCCTTCTGGGAGGCAGACAGTGCTCTCTCAGGCTAGGGGGCCTTCTGGGTCCCTGGTTATGGCAGACCTCCTAGGACAAAGTCAGACTGTTGGATGTGGGAGAGGCAGAGGACCTCCTACCTGGGGTAGGTACAATGGAATACTACTCAGCTATGAAAAACAAGGACATCATGAATTTTGCTGGCAAATGGATGGAACTAAAATCATATTATCCAGAGAGAGGTAACCCAGACCCCAAAGGACATTCATAGTATGTACTCATTGATAAGTGGATATTAGCCAAAAATGTGAGAATACCAATGATACAACTCACAAACCATATGAAGCTTAACAAGAAGGAAGGCCAAAGTATGGATGCTTGGATCCCACTTAGAGGGGGGACAAAATAATCACAGGAAACAGAGGGAAAGGAGACCTGGGTTAATGTAAAAATGAGTTTCATAAAGTATGATGCAATTTATGACCTGTCTAATTTTCTATATTTGTGAGTACCCATATTTAAAATGAGACAAGATATATTTTAACTAATATTTGTAAAGTATTAGAATATATTTTATAATTATGTTTCCAGATCAATGAATATTTCATAAAGTGTTTTTCTTTCTTAATTTTCTGTATTTCTCAACAGTGTGAAGCAATCCCCTATTCAAATTGAAGACTTGTGCTATATTTTAATCTTGGAACCCACTTATAATGATATATATTCTTCTATTCCTGGTTGATCTTATATTCCTAATTTTTCTTAAGTATGCATTAAATATAAGTCTTCCACTTACATTTGCTTCTATAAGTTTTGAGAATTAGGCTTTTAAAATTTTCATTTTTTTTCTCTTAAAGTATATATTCTTGTACTTCACACTATATTCTACAACCGTACTTTCTATTACATGATGGTTGCATATTCTTGAATCGCTTGAGTATTTTAATTGTAAGACAAGGGGGGCATGCCATGAGAGAGAAAACCTGGTAAGACTGAGTAAACTCAGATCCCAGGAATCTCAGAGACTTGAGATCGGTAGGAGTTAAATTGCTCCCTACCCATATCTGTACCTGCACTGGAACAGGAAACCCCAAGACCCCACTGAGAGCCATGGGCAGTCAGTCACCAGTCATGTATTGTTACACCTGGGTTACTTCCCCATGCGAATAAAGCATCCCTAACATCTCAGATTGAACCAAGAGGAAAAACCTTTGCCTAAATCCTACCCTACTCCTCAATGTTTATATAATATTGTCCACAAGGAATGAAGAAAAACTTATTTCATTGAGGATCATATGACAGTGACTGTTTCTACAGAGCTGTAAACATGGGGAAAAGTTTTCTCTCCCCAAGCATTCATCAATAGATCTTGGACCCTCTAGCTGGCCAAGTTCAGGTAGCAGTGGTCTTTGCCACTGCCTGCAGCTGGCACTGTCAGTGCATCTAGAGACCCTGGACCTTAGCTGTTTGCCCCACTCAAGCCATCCAAACCTTCCCCTCTAAGAGCTGTAACACTTCCAACATTCACAACCAGACCTGAGCCATTCAACCCTGGATCCCCTTCACCCTCTGGGTGAACAATAGTCTACAGTTACTATTATATGTTGTTTGTTTTGTTGAGGGAATATAGTAACAATCCTTTATTTTAGTTGCTCACAGAAAATGTTTAAGGGGTAGCAATAAAACATAATTAATAAGAATAGTTATGTGTTCATTGATTAAATGTTATAAAAAATAGGTAAAATGACTTAAAGTATAAGGCAAGGAGTTGTCTGGCTACATAGACTTCTCCCATTAAAATGTATCAAGTATTACTCTAGCATCACATATTTCTAAGGACTCTTAAAAGAAGGTTGTTAGCTTTCTGTTCTCACAGTATTCTCACATATCTGGAAAAGTAAATTATGGTAATAACACTATTAAAAGTTAAAAATTTGATGGAAATTTGTAAAAACATTTTTACCTCTAATTCACTCAATATTTAAATGTAGATTTTTGCATCATGACAAAATATTTTCTTTTTAAGAGTCTACATGGTAATTATGGTTTAAATTATGATCCAAACTAGTTTGTATCTATTAATTATACTAGTTATGATGACCACTTTTGGTAGTAAATGTAGACATGATCTTATGCATTTAGGAGTGGAAAAGAAAATGAATACTGTTTCAACTTTCTCATGGGAATCTGAGTCAATGGGGTTGTGCTCCATCAAAAACAAATTTCCAGTAAATGCTTGAACAAAATTTTCCCTCCATAACTATTCTTATTTTTATGGATTGTTTCTGTTTAGTTTCTTTTTGATGAAATTCTGTCTGAATTTCAGGAGCCATGATCTGTTTGATAAAATAATGCAGGAAACTATTGCAATAATCAGAGTGGTTAATTAGGTAGCCTTTAATGGAGAGTCTTTTTAAAATATGGACTCAGGGAAAATCTAGTACTCTATACTTTCAGAAATGTGGCCCCAAATATTCCATATGTGATAGACAATAAGGCACTGTTATATATTTTGATAATGTATATGTGTTTCCTGCCTGTGCATTTTTCCAGAAGTGCCAAAATTTTTCTTATTTAAACAGTATTCAATGTCTTAAAGGCCTAGAAGTTAATAGTCTAAAATTTAGTCACCAGGGCCATGGTGTTTTCCTTTCATGGTCTCATTTTTGTTGACCATAGCATTTCATGGCCTGTAGATACATCACAGAGAATTTTCATCTTTATTATCAGACAGCATTCTTCTCTGATAAATTCACAAAATTTTAAGGGTCTGTGATTTGCCAAAGAATGATACCCCCAGAATCAAAGAGTATGTGATCACAAAGAGTGTTATTTCTGAAGAAGTTCAGGATGCTGGGTTCTCCCATTACCAAGATAGAGAGAACTCAAAGTAAGTGCAGAGGCCCAATTTAAAGCACATTAGGGCAGTCCTGGGATAGGTGGGCTTTTTCTTACTCTATCTCTAGTCAAGTGCAATAGTGAGAAGAAGTGAGGTGAGTATAGCACAGGAGTACAATTTTTTAACTGACTGAAAGACCGATTGAGATAGCTCACTACCTTTGGACCAGCCTGTCTCATCTCATTCAACATGATATAATATCACGTAAGAAAGTCATTTCTTCTGAAGTGAGAAAGCACTCTTTTCATCATGACATTATTATATGGAACTAGATATGAGGGGAGGACATTAATACATCATATGCTTGTGTTCTTTTCTTTCCTCCTTCTTTTTATTTTTAACAGAATAGCCTCAAGTTGTCATCTTCTTGGCAAATTCTCCCATGTCTGAGATTACAGATAAATTGTCCCACACTCAGCTATAATTAATCTTATTTACGAAGACATGTTTAAATCCATAACTGTAGGACTACAGTTGGACTTATTTTACACTGCTTTCTTAGTAGTACCTTGAGGTAGCCAGACATCACAAAGTATAGATGGCTCCGCCCAGAGTGGATGCTCTAAGAAACAAAAAGTAAAGGACACTCTTTGGGTTTTGGGCTAGCACTCTGTTACAATGTCTCTCCAAGTGGGGCAATGGGCAACATGCAGACAGTCTTGTTTCCAGTAGAGGCTAGATATTGAACCCCGGGACCCTGTAGTGATAATTGACTTTCATGGGACAGAAAGAGTTCTTTCATGTCTCCTGGACCCTGGCTCCTGACTGGAGTTACAGCCCCCACAACCCCCACAATAGAGGCATGGCTATTAGCCACTTAGGAACACCACCAAGCCCTATCACATGCAAATAATGTTTCCCACAAACTCTCAGCCCAAGCCAGTGAGAGGGGCTTGCTGTCAAACTCTAATTTACTGCCAGAACTGTATATAGGGAGAGCCATGCAGGGAATTAAAGGAATGCGAGAACTATTTCTTTTTCTTTTTTTCCAACATTTATTAGATAATTTCTTCATTTACATTTCAAGTGTTATCCAGAAAGTTCCCTATACCCTCCCTCCTCCCGGCCCTGCTCCCCTACCCACCCGCTCCCACATCTTGGCCCTGGCGTTCCCCTGTACTCGGGCATATAAAGTCTGCATGACCAAGGGGGCCTCTCTTCCCAATGATGACCAACTAGGCCATCCTCTTCTATATATGCAGCTAGAGACATGAGCTCAGGGGGTACTAGTTAATTCATGTTATTCTTCCACCTATAGGGTTGAAGACCCCTTCAGCTCCTTGGGTATTTTCTCTAGCTCCTTCTTCCTTGGTAACCCTGTGTTCCATCTAATAGCTGACTGTGAGCTTCCACCTCCATGTTTGCCAGACATTGGTATAGTCTCCCCCGAGACAGCTATATCCAGGCCCTTTCAGCACTATCTTGCTGGCATATGCTATAGTATCTATGTTTGGTGGCTGATTGTGGGATGGATCCCTGGCAGCCACAGTCATTGGGTCCATCCTTTTTTCTTTGTCTGACCCTTTTGTTCCAAGAGCTGTAACACTTGGGAAGAGATCATCTCTCCTTCTCTCCCTAAGAGCCAAGCCTGAGTTCCATGTCATTCCTCACTAGATTGTAGGCTTCTCCCTGATCCAGCCTCAGAGTTACTCAGAGACCTAGAAAGTGCAGCATAGGCTTTGTCTCCCTGCCTGCACTCACTTTCTTCACTGGGGCCTTCCCATCTAGCCTGGATAGAGGTCACGTTGGAAAACTTCTGGAACCTAGGCCCACATCTCCCTTCCTTATTGTATTAATCAAAGCTCTCATTAGTCCCAGCTGATTTAAGAGAATGACAATTTTTGTTTTTCACAGGTAGATGTTACAGAAGGAATGAAATTCATTTTAAATCTATATTAGCATCAATTATACTAAACCAAAGTTACCTTCCAGGATTCAAGTTGATAATGAGAATGTCTTTGATAAGTCATTGCAAATTTATATTGAACAGTGTTATTGAGAAATACTAACAAATTCAGTTGCAAACTATATCAAATTTAGACAAAACCTTTACAATTCTGAGCCAGTGATTTAAGTTCTTCTTTACATTGAGAATCAATCAAACAGTGATGTGGACTATTTTCTCTGAGTCTTAGGGCAGTTGCATAAAGAATTGAAACTGTTGTTATTTAGTCTTAAGTTTTCAAGTCAATGGCTAAATTCCTGGAACTAACTGTTCTTGGCTTTTAGGCCAGTGGAATGTACTAGTCCCAAGTTTTCACAATTGAAACCAAAAGAGAAATACAAAACATTATTATGGTAGTGAATCTCTCTGCTTTCCAATTCCCTATTCTCAGAGGAAGTAAAGTCGAAGTCTTCATACACAAATTGGTAGGTGATTAACAGGGCAAGTCACATCATAGAGGAATTAACTATCATCCTGCCACAAACAGCCATGCCTTTCCTGGCCTGGCATGTTTTTGTTTGTGTTTTTTTTTTTTTTTTTTTTTACACCCAGTATTCAAGACACTGAGCAAGCTATGAACTCCACATTTATATAATAGTAATAACCTTTTTTTTTTTTTAGCAAAATGGATTATTGCATCTATGTAAGTAAAGTAAGTGAAAGCAGTAAAAAAATAACACATTGGAATGTTCCCTGCCATGTGTGTGTGTGTGTGTGTGTGTGTGTGTGTGTGTGTGTATACATACACACACACACACACATATATACATATACATGAACTTTACTTGGCATCTGGAGCTGTTATTTTATAATTCCAAAAAAGTTTGTGTGTGTGTGTGTGTGTGTGTGTGTGTGTGTGTGTAATGTATGAATACTACTGCTGATTACTTCAGCAAACTGGAATTGAATAATCATTTCCAAGGTCACATAATTCCTGATAGGTGACTGGCATTATTGTAGGTTGTTCCAGCAGGTACAACACATAAGTGCTTCAACATGAGAATGACCACTCATATAATTTTAATAAAAAGTCAATTCCATTTACTTGTTTTGCTTTTGAGTAGGTAAAATGACGTTGAGGTAGGGGATATCCATAAGAATCCATTTGAAATCTTGATCTTGATCTTGAACTGGACAGATCCCTCAGAATACAATTTGCTCACAGACTTTGGGGTTCACTTACTTCTTAAAAATATAAGGCACATTTTTGTTGTTCTTGTTGTTAGCTTGACCCAATAAGGGTTATCTTAGAATAGGTAAACTTACTTAAGAAAATTCCTATGTAATATTGACTTATATATAGAATATGGGGGTTTTCTTGATTTTAATTATTGATGTAGAAGAATCCCTACACTATGAGTGCTAATTTCCTTTCACTGGACAGGTTTTCCTGAGATGCATAAGAAAGTAAACAGAAGTCAAGAGGGACAACCCATTAAGCATCATGAAATGTAAGTGAAGAAAATATCTAATAAAAAATTAAAAAAAAAAAAGAAATTCTGCCTGATTTCACATAAAAAAGCACAGAATAGAAACACACACACACACACACACACACACACACACAGAAACACACATACATATGCACAAACATATGTGTGTGTTATGTACAATAAATAGAGATCATAAAAGAACCTATATGATTTAGTTTGTTTTGTTTTGTTGTGATTTACTTTGCTATGTTTGCTTTGCCTTTCCTCCAATACTTCCCTCTCCATCGTTTGTCTTTGTTTCTGGATCACTACAGGATAATCAACTCCACACATTTATCTAGAATCAATGAGGAATCTAATTATATTAAAAGTTATGTAAGCCAGTTTAATGTGTATATGTATCTTCCTGTCATATATAGATATAAACCGTGATAAGAATTTCTAATACCTGTTTCTAATTGTCATCCAATTTCTTTTATAACATTATTATAATTCAACACTTCACAATTTCAAATAAGACATATTTATCAAGTGCTTTTTTAATATCTCCAAAAAAACCCAAGCAATGAGCCTTCACATCTCATTATTGTTTTATATCTGTGAGTATATTTTTAAATACTGTTGCAGATTAAAATTAAAGACCGTAATTCAAAAATTAATACACAATAAACAAAATACAGTCATAAAAACAATGGTTTCTTTGGAAGAGTTTTTAAAAACATAAGCAGTTTTTTCTATTAGAATACATGAATAAATATTAGAATCAGTTTAAGCAGGCTTTGCAGCCTGGATGCAGACACAAGAGAAAATATGTAGCTTCTGCCACTTCTGCATGCAGAGGATGATTTGTTTATGTTATTAGCAAAATCGACTGAGTGAAACCAAACTGGATGTGGCTGAAAAATTCTGTTGGTGCATTTTTCAGAAACAGTTACATGTATGTGGCAGATTCATCAGACAAAAACAACTAAATTTTTTGTTTAGATCAGATTTTCTATCATGCACTATGACCTGTCTATATACCTAACCTAAATCATTCCTTTGGGGCCTATAGAACCTCTACCAATATCTGTAAAGGCATTATAATATGTGATAGAATTTTACTAGAACAGTAGAAAACATTCTGGGAAGAGAGAAGAAATAGCATATTCAATGTAAAAACATCAAGGAATAAGATCCCAAAAGCTTATACTTTTATGTGTTTTAAAGATAATTTGGATTCGTGTGATTTTTGTCTTGGGTACTTCTCTATTGCTAAGATAAAATACAATGAGCAAGGTACACCTTTCAGAAAGAAGGGTTGATTTGGGGCTTATAGTTCCAGAGGGATGGGAGTCATCACCTTTACTTTAGGGGCACTAAAGCAAGAAGATAGGTGTGGCACTAACCAGTAGCAGAGACTACACAGGGAATAGCCCCAGGATTTTGAAACTTTAAAACTCTCATATTTTGTCTTTTACAGTAACACATCCTTTTAATCAACCACAGAGTGTGGAAAAAATTCAACTGCCTCTGACTTATGGAAGACAACTCCTTCTAAACAATACACTTTCCAAATGGCTATAGGTTATAGAATAAATATGTAAGTTCAGTAACAAAATAGTACTTAATATATGAATGTTATGATTATGGGGTTGCATAAATTCACCTATGTGTATAGTTATGTTATTTTATAGTAGTTTAATTAATGATAATATACAAATTAAAATACTGAATTTAATTTAGAAGTAAATTTGGATATTTACTAATTCCAAGAATGGTACTCAAAACAAAGTCATACTTGCTTCTGTTAAATTCATCTCTAAAGACTACTATAAGAATAATGTCATATAACATACGCATCCATTAAATATGGGAGCAAGAAATAAAAAGACCGTGGGAAAAATGTTTCAGCTATATGGTTCAGATATGCCTTTTAAAAAACATTAGTATATCACACTACCAAATGCCTGAAAGTTATAATAATTATTTAAATATTTAAATTATGTATACATAGTAACATTAAGATTGGTGAGAATTTTGAACAATAATAGGCTAAATACATATAAGAGTGGAAATATTGTCCAAGAAACTAATGAGAAAAAGAAAACATGACATAAAAAAAAAATTGGTGAACTGGTTCGGATTATGAGGAGACAGTAAATCATGTAGGGCCTAAGGGACAGTCCAAACATGTATATTGGAAAAAAAAAAAAAAAAAAAAAAAACTTGGGATGTGAGAAATGACTCAAAGTTAAAAGCATGTGTTCTTGGAGAGGACCCAGGTTCCAATCTCAGTATGCACATGGCAGCTCACAGTGATGCTACTCCAATTCTAAGTGCTCTTATTCCCTCTTCTGGCATCTGAAGAACCCAAATCTATAACAGTTTTACCTATAAATTATAAATAAATAAATCTTTAAGAAGAAGAAAAATATAGAAGTGACACTTGGGAAAAGATTAACTTTGAACATTAATTGTCAATGTGTTTATATGTGCATTTGTGTTCATGTTGAATAGATCTCTTTTCTTTTCTCCCTCTCCCTCTCCCTCTCCCTCCTCCTTCCCTTCTCCCTTCCTCTGTTCATAGCAGGTGATTATCACTGCTCTCTCTACTTGGAGTCAGTGCCTAATATTCTCTATCTAGTTCTGAACCTTTATCTCAAGTTAGTTGCATTCAAATCAATATGTTGAGCACCATTTTCTTGCTGTAAATCTCTAACCCAAATATGTCCCACACCCCAGCAGTGAAAACACTACTCAATTAACATGAATACATGATGTGTGCCTAGATTGGAGCTCTCATTTACTTTACAAATTAAGGAGGGAAGCAGGTTTACAGGAAATCACCTAAGTGCTGACTCATCCCTTGTTTGAAGCCCCTCACAAGAGAATGGAATTAACATCAAATATAATTAGTCCCAGGGCTATCCACAATACAAAGTACACATTTCTTACAAATAACTCATTGTCCTTGTTTTTTTATACAACAAAACAAGAACAACCACGAAGTTTTAAACTCTCATCCTGACAGTTTATTCACTTGTGAACAAAAATTTACTGGTATGCTTCTTGCAAAAAATATGACTTGGAATACCAACAATGAGACTGTTTTTCTCAAGACTGGAAATCTATTGAATAGCTCTCCATGATTTAACAAATTTGGAGGGATTGACATATACAAATTTAAAGAATGGAAGGAAATATTCCTTTCTTTGTAGAATCACAAAGAATAGAAAAATTGAAGCTCATAGTGCTGAATCTTTTGTACTGCATCAAGGAACAGGAAAATTGGATGGTTTTACAATCAAAGAGACAAAATTTGTCAGCAAACATCTTGACAGTGGAATAGTTGCAAATTCATAGCGATTTTCTCCCTTCGGGAAATATGAGAAAACAAACAGAAAGCACTGTCTGCTTATCAAATACACAGTCGTGGGCATCACTTTGATATAAACAGCAGAACAAAATTACTCCATGGCCAGTTTGTGGTAATAACCAGATATACTTTGTGAAACTTTTATAATACAAGACAAATATGCATGTGGCATGGGACAAGGTAAAATGAGTACTTTTGTCAAATTATTTATTTTCAAATTTTGCAAACATGCTCACAATTTTAAATGACAGTTTTGCCTTTTCTTGGTATTATCGTCCTGTTGTGTCCAATAAATCCCTGAAATTATTATTACTCACCCATCATTTGCTCTTCTTTTTCACTTCTGTTACTAATAATCATAGTCCAATTACTTATCAACCTTAAGAGATGACAAAGTTTGTGTAACCTCCAGGTTTCTCTCTTATTTTTCTCAAATTTCAATGCATTTTGTGAAAGTAAACACTCATGCAGATATTGGATAAATCTCTACTTATCACCAGCTGAGAGATCCTACTCTTTTTCAGAATGATAAATAACAACAGAATATTTTTATGTCCAAAGTTTTCCATATTTCAATACCATGAGTTTGCTCTAACCCATTAACAACTATTTCAATGTTAAACAATTCATATAAAATTATCCTAATAGTTCCATCTACAAGAACTAAAAATTATCAATGTTGCATTATTCAGAAATGTTGTATTAAGTAAATGCTTTTTCTACACTTTGTATATTTGTTTCAATAAGGAATGAAATTGCATATCTCTGATTTAAAGTATTTTTCTCTTCTCTGCTAATTGATTTAGTTTATGAAAAACCAATTGGACTGTTCAGAATTTACTAGTAATAAATGGAATATTTAATGTTCATTTATTTATTGATTTTATTTATTGTAAAAATCTATTCTTTACACCCTCCATAAAAATTTCATTATTGATAGTTCCTGCTATTCTAAGGTGGATCAGTCCTCTGAGCTTCCTCCAAATTTATAGCATCGTACAGAGTTCATACACAAACAGCTGTATCTTACTAACTCCTTTGCTGATGATTTCTTTTTAAAACATCTTTTTTTTTCCACAAAATTTGTTCAGAATAACCTTTTAAAATGCAGAAAACATTAAAGTCATTAATAAGTATACAATCTGTCATCCATAAGTAATGACTTTAGGAAATGTTTATCTTCTATAAGTAACTGCCTTCAATCACAAAATAAAAAAATAGTCACCTTGGAAGTAATATATAGCTATTATTTAAAATAAATTCCCAACATCTCTTATTTAAAAAACTCAATAATTTTAGGCATAACTTTCTAATGTTGTATATATTTATCTATGTATAATATCAAATATGAATCTCTACTTGAATTATTATGATTATATATAGTGCTCTGAGGGAAATATGCCTTAACACATACAATTAGTTTTTTTTTAGCAACACAAATGGTGAGAGTTTTAGGATATTAGGTTAAAATGATCACTTTCCTATTGATAGATACAAATTCTTTACAGAGAATATGATGCATAAAGTTCACAAACGCTTTAAATCCCAACTCTTTACATAGAATTTTACTATTTTTATACCAGTGATTGAATCACTAGCCTGTCTCATTTTTCCTTTTAACTGCCACAGTATTTTTTGATAGCTATATCGAACTCAGCCTGATTTTTTCTGCTATGTTCCATCTTTCTTGCTTCAGCTCATCTTCTTTCTTTCACTGGCTATCACAGACTTTGCCATGAATATATCCCCTAGCTGTCTTTAATGATTCTGAAGTGTGCTGAATTAGATTTCAATGTGAATTTAGATTAAGCAATATCAATATACTAGCTCTCATTTCTTACATCCTTGAAAATGTGACTTTTATGCTTACTGCATTTTGCTAATCTCATGGATGAAATATTGTATTATTTTAGTTTCATTGCTATTTCTCTGATTATAACAAGGCAGATCTCATCATTCATTCACTGTAAAATTGTTCTTCCTCTGTTGCAAATAAGGAGAAATTAGCTTTCATAGAAACAAAATAGCCTCATTTTCCTCAAGGATAAACAATGTAATTCTTACCTTCTTAATGTATTACTTGAAATAAAAAAAACATATTTTCAGTTCTGTTTAATTTGGAGGTTATGTTAGTACAGAAAACACATCTTGCTATTCTTCATTTCCTGGAGAATTCCATCACAATTAAATATATTTTCTCTTTTCATATATCTTTCTATGAATCAATTTATTCACCATCATCTATATCAAATAGCATTCCAGATGGTATACACTTAACTAAAACAATCTAAATGATTCTCTTACTTGGCAAAATGTTAATTTTGTGTTGAACCTCAGTCTATAGATGAGAAGAATACAAAATATATTATTGTGTTTTAAATACTGGAAGGAACTTAAATGAAAGAAACCATGAGGCCTGGAGGAACTTACCAGAGCCACTCATATTCCTATGTTGAAAGAATTAGAAGAATTATTAGAAAACATGAAGTCCTGCTTGCAGTAAAGTCTTTGGAGTTAGCAATGTCAGTCAGTTCACCATCACCTTTCTGAGACAAAAACATAAAATTATGTGTAAAACATATTTAAATATAAGAGTTGTAGCAACTAACCCTAAGAGAAACAATTATTTGTTCCTATTTACTGGTTTAAATTTCCAAAATCCAAACATTCCTCCAGGTACCACTGTGACCAGGGATAAGGACACCAACCCTTCCATAAAAGCTTCAAACCAAAATTTGTCCTGCCTATAAGAAGTACTAGGACAAAGATGGAGCAGAGACAGAGTGAATGGTCAACTAATGACTGGCACAACTAGAGATCTATTCCATGGGCAAGAACCAATTCCTGACATTATTAATGAAACTCTGTTATGCTTGCAGATATGAGCCTAGCATAAATGTTCTTGGAGAGGCTCCTCCCACCATATGACTGAAACAAATTCAGAGACCCACAGTCAAAACTATATGGTGCTTTCAAGTCCTATGGAATAGTTAGGGGAAGGATTGAGGGACCTGGAAGGGATATGAAGTCCACAGGAAGACCAATGGTAAACTAACTTAAGAGCTCCCAGAAACAGAACCACAAATTGAAGAGTATACATACATGAGCCAGACCTACACACACAAACACACACACACACACACACACACACACACACACACACACACCACAGCACATATGTAAATGTTCATCTTGGTCTTTATATGACAAATGGAGAAGGGCTGTCCCCGATTCCATTCTCTGCCTATGGATTCTGCTCCTCTAACAAGGGTGCTTGTCTTACCGCAGTGAGAGAGGAGGATTTGTATAGCCATGCAATGATTTGCTGTGCGACAGTGGATTGGTACCCAGAGGCAACATTCCTCCTTTCAGAGGAGAAGTGGAATTCATATGGGAGGTGAGGAGAGTTGTGAAGGGAAGTGGGCCGTGATCAGTATTTAAAATGATTAAATACATGGAATGTATTTGTTATATTGTTTTATCAAATTATTTCTTTAGACAGAGGTAACTTTTTCAGGAAATTCAATCCCTATTAAACATACATTTAGTCTGTAATAATAAATGTCAATTGGAGTATAAACAAGTATTTTTTAAAAAAAATAACATCACCTCTATGCCTTTCAATATGAATTCATAAGAGATATTCACCAATATAGTCTAAGAAGGTGAGCAAAGATGAAAACAAATGGAAATGAAAATTCAAACTACTTGGACTCCTATATGGATATAGAAGGAGAAAGTTTCTATTTCCTTGTACATATTGAAAGGTTTATTACTTCTGTTTCTTTTTTTTCTAATTATTATCAAATGTTTGACCTTTTCTTTCATTGTTGTTTTAGAATACTTGTCCAAATGTTGTAATAAAGTAACGAGCACTCTTGCTTTTTCTGGAGTGCTCAGGGGAGTAGAGATAAAATCACTTCTTTTACAGGCTTGCTTGGTTACCATTCTCTTGCTTTCAAAACTTTTCTACATGCTCATCAGTTCTAGCATAAGGCCTGGTTAGAAAAAGGCTTTGGGGCAACAGCATAGTTTTTTCTTATGTAGATGATGAATTTTTCTTAGTAGAAGGAGTTACAACTACAACCAATCACTTGGAGAAAACATAGCTGCTAGACTGATTCAGATACTCAGTTTCCTTCACCTTCCTCCAATTTTCCCAAAACCAAGTGGCTGGTACAAGATATTAGAACCTGTTTCTAGTTAAGCTGTAGCTTAGTGATTACCACACACCTGTAGTCTCTCTGGCAGTAATATAGGCATGGCCTTAGTACTCAACTTTAATCCAAAACATTGAAGGTAAAGGTAGGTTGTAGAAGGAAGCACCATGTTTGAAAGTGTTGTCTAATTAAAGGGCAAAAAAGGTGATAAATCAGAGAAAGAGATGACAGGACAAGATTTGCCTAACTCTCAAGGGAAGAGAGAGGAAAAGGAAGAAATCTTAGTTCCTTCTCCAGGGATATCCCTGCCTGGATGCTTCCAGACTTCCTGGCTTGATGATAATAGACTGAACCTCAGAACCTGTAAGCTAGCCCCAACTAAATGATGTCCTTTATAAGAGTTGCTTTGGTCATGATTTCTCTTCCTTGCAATAGAAACCACAACTAAGTTAGAAGTTGGGGTATTGCTGGGATAGCATGCTTTTGCTTGAAGGTACATGGATTTGGATATTTTGGATTTGGAAAGCAATGGAATGCTTTAAGATGAGATGTAATGGGCTATACTAGTAGGAATATGGAATACAATATCACTGAGGATGATTTGATCTGTGGGAATGAGCCTCAAGAGGTTTCAGAGAAGGATGTTAGTATGTGGTCTAGAGACTGTTTTGTGGTATTTTGATGACTATTGTGGTTGCTTTTTCCCCTTGTCTGAAGAGTCTGCCTGAGGCTAAGTCTAAGATGAAAAGAATCAGATTAATTGCATTGACAAAGGAAGTCTTGGAAAAACCCAGTATATGCCCTAAAGAACACAGATGTCCCTCAACAGAGGAATGGATACGGAAAATGTGGTATATTTACACAATGGAGTACTACTCTGCAATTAAAAACAACTGATTTATGAAATTATTGAGCAAATGGATGTATCTGAAGGATATCATCCTGAGTGAGGTAACCCAATCACAAAAGAAGTCACTTGATACGCACTCCCTGATAAGTGGATATTAGCCCAGAAACCTAGAATACCCAAGATACAATTTCCAAAACACAAGAAAATCAAGAAAGAACAACACATGGATACTTCAGTCCTCCCTAGAATAGGGATTAAAATATACATGGAAGGAGGTGCAGAGACAAGTTTGGAGCTAAAATGAAAGGATGGACTATCCAGAGAATGCCCCACCTGGGTGGCCCATCACATAATCAGCCACCAAATGCAGACACTACTACATATGCTACATTGCTGAGAGGACCCTGATATAGCTGTCTCCTGTGAGGCTTTGACAGTCCCTGACAAATACAGAATTGGATGCTCACAGTCATTTATAGGGCAGAACACATGGTCCCCAATGTAGGAGCTAGAGAGAGTACCCAAGAGCTGTAGGGGTCTGCAAACCTATAGATGGAACAACAATATGAACTAATCAGAACCCCCAGAGCTCATGTCTCTAGCTGCATATGTATTAGAAGATGGCCTAGTTGGCCATTATTGGGAAGAAAGGCTCTTGGTCTAGCAATGTTTATATGCCACAGGGGAATGCCAGGGCCAAGTAGTGGGAGTGGGTGGGTAGGGGAGCAGGGCGGGGGGAAGGGGGAGGGTAGAGGAGACTTATGGGATAGCACTTGAAATGTAAATGAAGAAAATATCTAATAAAAAATGTGAAAAAAAGAGAAAATCCCTGTACAGACCTTGTCCTGGGGTTTTCTCTCATGAAGATCATTTTGATTAAGCAGAGCAAGCTTAAAAAGTAAAATGTATCCTTCAAAGAATAAATGGGCACCAGGAATTGAAATGAAGGTAAATCCTATATTCAAGGATATTAAGTAGAATTAAGGCAGAAGTGACTGTATTGGAAGATCCTACCCAGCTAAATTTATGCATTTACTGTTGTAAGAGGGAGACATGTATCATGTTTGGTGGTATTATAACTTGATTATTGTTTTTATATGGATATAAGGAGATATGGTGTGCCAAACTGAAAAGGGATGGATTGTGGTAGCTATTCTCATTTTCAACTTGATTAAGATCTACAATGAAAATCTTAGTCCCAGCCATGGTGGTATACACCTTTAATCCCTGAAGACAGAGGCAAGCAGAGCTCTGAGTTCAAGGCCAGCCTAGTTCAAAGCAAGATCTAGGTCTAGAGAAGTTTAAATATAAGCATAGTACATAACTTTAATTTCATCATTCAGGAGACAGAGACATTCAGATTTCTGAGATCAAGATCAATCCACACAGTATGCTCCAAGGCAGCTAAGCTTAGACAGTGAAGGAATTGGTTAGTGGGTCTTTCCAGAGCACTGTTGCAAAATTCTTTTTGGTATCAGGATGCCAAAATCTATCTACAGCAGATTTATTTCTGAGGGATCCCTTGGTAGGGTAACATTCCCCCTTTAAAATTTTTTTCCTAAACCTTTCCCTGGAGAAAACCCAGAGTGTATATTTCCTGTATTTCCTTCTTTATCTTTCCACTTCAGCACCTTAGAGCTTTGTTGTGGATTTTGACTTTGGCCAGTACCCCTGAGATTTGTCAAGGTTGATGTAGCAGACCAATCACTTTGTCTTATAATAGTCACATCGGCCCCTGTATCAACTAAGCCTTGGAATGAATGCCTTTCCATTAAGCCACATTGTCATCAAAGGTTTTTGTTTAACTATAGGTTGCACCCGGTATGCATCTCTTAGGACTCTTATATGTGTGATTAGTAGGAAGTAATGGAAGTAACAACAGGTGAGCTATCCTGTGGGGATGGTAACTATATTATTTATTGCCTTGGCCATTACCTTAATCTCTCCTTGAGAATCATTGTCTATAACACTAGGAAAACTTTGTAGTCCCTGCATGGTAGCACTGCTTCTTCACTCTATCAGGCCAAACACATTTGGATAGAGCAGACCGAACACTCCAGTGGGTCGGGCCTGAGGTCCCATTTCTGGGGTTAGTACTGTGTGGGTGGTGGAACTGAGGTTCCTGGGGTTGCTCCACTAAGTTCTGAAAGGGATTGTTGTTGCTTGCTGGCATGTAGCTGACTGCCCCATAAGCCTGTTTTGGCTTGTGTTTGTTCGGGGCCTGGGGCTGGCCCCTGCTTCCATTTCCCTGATTAGGAAAAAGGGTAATCCCTTGTGTATCTGTCTTGGATCTACACTTATTAGGTCCATGTTTTCCATGTTTCCAATGCGGGCAGAGTCCAGGCTGTTTCCCAGGCTGTCTCAGAGTTGTCTAGTTTCTTACCCTGCAATCTTTTGCAAAATGCCCATGTTTGCCACAATTAAAGCAGGCCTTTTTGTCTCTACTTACCAAAAAGTCTTTTACTGACTGTCCTTGATTGAATGGCAGCCACTACAGCTAATCCCTGTTGGTAGGAGGGTCCTATGTCAGAAGAGAGTCTGATGTACCCAGTGAGGTCTGTCTTCTCCCCTGTAGGGTCTAATGGCTGCTTGACAGGCAGAATTGGCATTTTCAAATGCAAGCTGTTTCACATAGTCTAAACCTGCCTCTGCATTATCAAAAATCCTGCCTTCTGTTGTCATCAGTCAATGAACAAAATCATAAAATCTTTCATCAGGCCCTTGTCTGACTGCAGTCAAAGGTGCACCAGGGTCTCCCTTTACCAGCAGCTTATGCCAAGCCTCCATAACTGCGTTTTGAACTTGAGCAAATAAACCTGTGTCATATTGCATCTGGCCATTACCTGAAGCAAATTGCTCACTAAGGAATCAAAGGTCCAAGCATTGCCTGCCTGAGCATTCTTCCTAACCGTCACTTTACACTTAATTTTCTCATGATACTCTAATTTTCAAATAATATGGTCACCACCAAGAACTACTCTTACTAGGGTATTCTAATCCCCAGAGTCAGCCACTCCTCTGCAGCAGATGCCAGGACTGCAAGAGTAAAAGTAGCAGTGGCGCCATATTGTGACATTGCATTTTTTAATTCTTTAATAATTTGGAAATTGAAACCTGTGTGATGTCTCCAAGCAACCCCTTGAGCATCTGTGGTCTCTGATACAGGGAAAGCCTCAGCCTCCCCCTCCTCTGGGCCATCCTAGGCTGAACTAGAGCTAGGGTGCAGGGGCTATCTTCGGACTCTACATTGAGGAATGCTAGGACCCAGGGAATTTTTTCTGGTGGCTTTGCCCTCCAGAGACATGTTCCTAATTTTCTTGTAGCTGATTAACTAAGTCCTGGTACTCTTACTCTAATTCTATTTGTTCTTTCAGGTCTGAGATTTTATCCTGCAATTCCTTTCTAGGATTCATGACAACCATCCCTAGGACACTATCAGGTGGTCCATCAGGCAAATGCAGGAAGTCTCTGAATGGAAGACCATTTAGGATTGTGATATTTGGCCACCTCTTCCTCCAGGTCCTCCCTGTCTGACTCAGAGAATGTATACTGATGGGCAATTGCTACAAAGAACATTTCAATGCAGGTTATGAAACCCTGCAGGACTATGACCACAGCTTCTGCACTTTGCCATTCCCAGGTATGCTTTGAAATCACCAACAAAACAATAAGTACTTCTTGCCAAAAGGAAATGAAGACCATGTGTTTCACACAGAGAAACTTGCTAACAGGTTATATAGGGCTACGTGTTTCATTTAAGACTTTGTAAAAGATCAGTAGGCAGTACATGGCAGAGTTGTGACAAACTGCTTATGGAGTCCAAGCATTGGAGAAACTAAAGTTTCCATCATATATTTCTTGCCCCATTTTCTTTACTATGACTCACCAGTCTGGAAGTGGCAGGTTCCTGCTCAGTCACCTCTTCTTGTTAAGTCCCGCATGAGGTCCCTCTTTCTTGCTGTCCCTGTTCAGGCTCCAGGTGACCTGATCTGAGGGTCAGTCAGTGGGGTCTTCAAGAGAGGGAGTGGGGACTGAGGGGCAAGAGACTCAAATGAAGACACTCTGCTTAAGTTTTGAGTCTCAAGTCTCATTTATTGAAAGGCAACCATGGGTATATATGCCTTTTCTGGGGAGTGCAGCTGGAGACACTTAACCACAGGTCCAGGATGCATAAGAGAAAAACAAGTTGTTATCAGAGTGTGTTCAGCTGTGGTGGGCTTCTTGCAAAAACATCATGCTAGGAAAACAAGTCTCTTGTCAGGGTGGAAAAGTACCAGCTGTAAGTACATAGCCCGAGATGGCTACAGAGATGATAGCCACTTTCTGCTAAGAGTTGGCTCCCAATACCTGGGAGATTTGAATTTCTTCTGGTTCCCTTCAGAACAAGATATACAACTCTCAGCTCCTTCTCCAGGGCTATGCCTACCTGGATGTTGCCATGCATCCTGCCTTGATGATAATGAGCTGAACTTCTGAACTTGTAAGCCAACGTTTAATTAAATATTATCTGTTATAAGGGTTTCCTTGGTCATGCTGTCTCTTCACAGCAACAGTAACCCTAACTAAGACAGTCATCAATTGCAATGGAATCTGGACCTTCTCCAATGACCTTCCCTGGTCTCCCGTAGTGCCAAGCCTCAGCTACTCTCCATAACCCCTTTATGCCTTCAAACCCAGGATCACTTAAGTAATTCTTACATACTACAAAGTCCAATTGCAGCACAAGGCATAACCTTGGATATCTCTGTAACACAGCTTCTTTGTGATCACAGAAACACTTCCCATAAGATTTCACCTCAGTGATTCTGGTTTCTTAATGACCACTAATTTTTTACCTCCAGCTAACCACCAGCATCAATGGTCCCAGTAGTCCCTTCTATTCTTGACTTTAAAGCCAGAGCCATATATATGGCTGAAGCTGCTGAGTTCTGCTGCCTGCTGGAGCTTCACAAGGCCCCCTTATTCTTTTACATTATAAACAGCTTTCTGTTTTTGAACTCCTTCTCTGCCTAAGCTTGGTTGTTCTGCAACTCACTCTGTGAATTGACCTTGAACTCAGAGATCTGCATGGCTCTGTCTTCTTAATACTGGGATTAAAGACATGTATCACCATGCCTAGACATAAGCTTTTCATGGCCACTATTCCTCAATATCAGGATCAAATATCCAAATGCTGATGTCTTCCATTTCAGGATTGTAGTTTACTTCAGACTAAAAGTCCAAATGAAAAAAAATGAGTCATAAAAATGCCTAACGTGATATAACTATTTCTTGTTCCATTGCCAACATATAAACTATAAGCTTAGCTGGCTGGGCTCTTGCCCCAAAGTCACCATTCCCTTAATCTGCTTATCTTCTCAAATGCAGGATTTATGTTCACTGCATTTCCTGGTGCACCTATATTACTTGAACCATACATTTTGTATTTCTCCTTTTAAAATGTTGCTAAGCTTGATTGCATTCCTCTTCATGAGACTAAACTAGAGAATCAAGCATATGCAAGGCTTTTTTGAGACTTTCTTTGTCAGTACAATTAATATAAATATCTTTACCTTATCCTTAGGCAGTCTTTTTGGACCAGTTCAAAAAGCAGCAACAATCTTCACCAAATTATTATAAGGAAAAACTCTACAGTTCAAATCAACTTCAGCACCAATGCCTTCCATATTCCTGTTAGGATGACTCATTATATCCCACTTAAAGCATGACATGGCTTTCCAAATCCAAAGTCACCATGTCCACATCCCTCCAAAGAAACACCTGGTCAGGTCTACCACAGTAATACCCTACTTTCTGTGCCAACTTTGCCTTAGTTAGGATTTTCAGTGCTGTGAAGAAATACATTGACCCCCTTGACTCTTACATTGGGATAACATTTACCTGGCAATGGCTTACAGTGTCATAGGTTTAGTCAATTATCATGGCAGGAAGCATGGCAGTGTCTAGGCAAATATGTTTCTGGGGAAGGAGCTGAGAGTGCTGCATGATGATCCAACTGCAGCAAGGAGAGGAAAAACCTCTTTTGCCCTAGCCAGAGCTAAAGCATAAGACCTCAAATTTTACCCCCACTGTGTCAAATTTCCTCCAACAAGGCGACACTTACTCTAAAAATGGACCCATCTCCTAATAGTGTCACTCCCTATAGGTCAAACATTCAAACCCTTGAGTTTTTGGAGCCAAAACTATTCAAACCACTACAATTGGGAAATTAGATTAAAATTACATCAACATCAGAAAACTTCTACCTATTTTAACTGACACTCTATATTGATATCTTATACAAAGTGGCTTGATTGTTTCTGTATTTAAATAAGTAAAAAGACTGACTCAATGGCATAGAAAAGGCATGGAATGTGAAATTCCAAGTACCTAGTTCAAAAGGTAAAGTATGGCAGGTCTTGGCATGTGTGGATTCATAAAGGTATGACTATACCTTAAAAGTGAAGCTTGATTCCAAAGGATGGACCCAATGACTGCAGCTGCCAGGGATCCATCCCACGATCAGCCACCAAACATAGACACTATAGCATATGCCAGCAAGATAGTGCTGAAAGGGCCCGGATATAGCTGTCTCGGGGAAACTATATCAATGCCTGGCAAACATGGAGGCGGAAGCTCACAGTCAGCTATTAGATGGAACACAGGGTTCCCAAGGAAGAAGGAGATAGAGAAAGTACCCAAGGAGCTGAAGGGGTCTTCAACCCTATAGGTGGAAGAATAACCATGAACTAACTAGTACCACCTGAGCTCATGTCTCTAGCTGCAAATATAGAAGAGGATGGCCTAGTTGGCCATCAGTGGGAAGAAAGGCCCCTTGGTCATGCAGACTTTATATGCCCCAATACAGGGGAACGCCAGGGCCAAGAAGTGGGAACGGATGGGTTGGGGAGCAGGGCCAGGAGGGGGGAGGGTATAGGGAACTTTCTGGATAACACTTGAAATGTAAATGAAGAAAATATCTAATAAAAGTTGAAAAAAAAGTGAAGCTTGATGAATATAGAGGGAATGAGAACTCAAAGAAATTGACTGAATAATGCTTTATTAACTAGAAAGATTTTTTGAAATGCAAATGACGTGGTAACATCATTTTCTAGTTTAACATACAATTTGAAATTTTTATTTCAATATATAACCTGCATGATATAGATATTAATTCTAGAGAGTATAAATGAGAAACTAATATATTTAATTAGAAGTAATTTGATTCTTGAAGGTAACTTAGAGTAACTCAATGTGTAGATACATGAATATGTTTCAAATTGCTTAGTTTAACATGAATAACATTAGACTTTGTTATTGCATATAAAATTCACAGACCTAATGCTTACTCCTGTCCATCTTTTCTAACTTTCTCTCTGATTTTTTTTTAACTGTTACTTTGTCCGAGTTTCGATATGCTTATTAAATAGAGCATTGGAGGCCTGTTACATCTTTATATCTAGCTATAAAATAGTTCTTAATCACAAATTATCAGTGCAGTTAGCAATACTCATTCCTGATATATTTTTGTTTGTCTTCTGAATAAAACAGAACTATAATGCATTTCCATGATAGCTACCTCTTTTATAAAAGTTATATAATTCATGTTAAAGCTACAATTAATAAGATTTTAGTTTTATCATTTGAGAAATCTTTTTCTTATAAGCATTTAAAGTTACAAAGATAACGGAAGAACAAGACTCTCATGTAATTGTTTAATGAGAAAACTAACTTGACATATGTTTTAAAAATGTTTTACAGTAGTTTTTCTAATTCATTTTTCTAATGTTGATACAACCAAAACAGGTTTTTCTTTTTTATCGATGTAGCGCTACCATTAAAACTCTATAGGTCACACAGATATAGGTTGAAATGAACATGATTCTAAATAATCATGTAGAGTAGGTTTAAAAAGCCAGGAATAGGATAAAATGTTGATAATTGTACTCTGTCTGTTGATTTGACTTCAGAGTAAAGGCTAAAAGCCTATTCAATACACTCAAAAGCACAAATCTATACTATACTGTTTAGTATGCTATTATTTCTACAAGTATATCATTTTCCTTTCACATTTCATTGCTGTAGGTTTTATGAAAATGATTACAATCCATCTTTTAATATCTGGAGTGTATTTCCTTGTTAGCTGCAGGAAGGAATTTTAGTTTGTCTTTAAATGTTTCCTACTATATAAAGATGCAAGGTTTTAATGAAATTACAATTTCAAAACTTAGTTTTCCTACTATAATTATATCAAGCTTTTCACAACAACCAATACTAATAGTGTGAGAGGGTTTTAGAAAGTCATGATATAATACTCTTTGACCTTGTTATATCAAGTCAAAGTACTAGAAGATTATGTAATCTTAAAGCATGTTTCTCCATGGAAAGAATTAACAGCAGCACACTATAAAATTTAAATCACTTATTAACTTTTACCTTTGAATCCATGCTAGATTTGTATAGCTATTCAATTACTATCAAAGCAAATGGAATTCTATCACTCTTCTACAATTAAAAGTTTCATGAAATATTGAGTGTTGTGCTATACTATGCAGCTAGCTGTAAGGTAGGTCCTTAGTCAGAACATACTAGGCTCAAAGAATCAAGGTAATCTTCAGGGTCAGTAAGTTCCAGGCCATCCTGTGCTACATGAGTCAGGCTTCCCCCTTCTCCACAGGACAGCTTGGCTATGAAATGAGTTATGATTTAAATTTTGTATATAAGCATTGTGATGGTTTGTATATTCTTGGACCAGGGAGTGGCACCATCTGGAAGTGTGGCCTTGTTGGAATAGATGTTACCTGGTTGAAATAGGTGTGTCACTATGGGTATGGGTTTAAAACCCTCACCCTAGTTGCTTGGAAGTCTTCTATTAGCAGCCTTTGTATGAAGATGTAGAACTCTCAGCTCTGCCTGTGCCATGCCTGCCTAGATACTGCCATGCTGATGATGGACTGGATCTATGAAGCTGTAAGCCAGCCTCAATTAAATGTTTTTTTTTTTTTTTTTCTTTTTCTTTTGTTTAGAGATCTTTTCACAAGATTTATTTATTTTTTATTTATTTTTTTATTATTTTTTTCTCTTTATTAGATATTTTCTTCATTTACATTTCTCATGTTATCCAGAAATTTTCCCTTACCCTCCCGCGTCCCCGCCCTGCTCCCCTACCCACCCCCTAAATGTTGTTTTTTATAAGACTTACCTTGGTCACAGTGTCTCTTCACAGCAGTAAAACCCTAAGACAAGCATATTTTAGATTATAGTAATTATTACCAAAAACGTAAGCTAACATACTACCTTCAAATATCTTTTTATTAACCTTGAAAGGTCCAATTCTATAACCACCATGACAAAAGAGCCAAGTAATATTTTAGGTTAACATTTTGAACTCCCTAGCCTTGTGCACAAATTTTGTCATAATTTTAGTCAAAATATAATTATATTTCTTCTGTCCTGGTTTTCTATTCATCCAACCCCTTTCATACCCCATACCTCCAAGTCTTCCCATTATACTCTCAGTATTTCTCTAAATTGATAGCCTCAAATGTAACTTATATATATATATATATATATATATATATATATATATAGAGAGAGAGAGAGAGAGAGAGAGAGAGGGGGGGGACACAAAAATTTATAAATAGAAAGTGGTCAGTCCTGATATCATATACAAACAAGTAAAAATAATCTCCATACTTTCAAGTAGGGGGGGGGGAAACAATGAAACAAAATAACTTTCACAATAATCCATTATCTAAATCACTATTTAAAGGTCATCTAGCTCATCTTGTTATTCACATTTGAAAAGTAAAGTACATGTGCATTTTTCTTACCCTGTATATGCTTGTTTACTTGCTGTTTGATTCTAGTGAAGTCTCTGAGCAGTTTAAGACAGAAGTTGATATGAAGTGATTTTGATGGAGTGCGTGCACAATTCTAGTTAACTTATAACTTCCCCTTCCTTCTCCTTGGTCCTTATTGTTTGGCAAACACATCCATGTCATGTGGGGCCCCTATGTATCCTTCTGTAACTCATTGTGTTTTCTGTTGAAAGGAGTGGAGGGATTCCTTCCTGAGCCACAAAACCGTTAGTGTGCCTGGTTTCATCAAGCCTCAGCATTCAGTCTAAAATATTTAATAAATATGAGAATACAATTTGAATTATTGCTGTTACATCATTTTCTGATGCTATATTAGTTTCTTTAACTGAGAATTTTCAAGCAATTTCTCACAGTTATATCACAGTTCATTATATATTTATAGTTGTTAATTATATGCATATGATATTATGTTAACACCGTACTAGAAAGTGTTTGCATACTAATAATGCCTTTTTGGGAGAACACTAATACTTTGGGTACAACTAGGCAGGCACCTAGTCTTACCACAGGTCTTTACTTAACATTATTTGACTCTGCTGTCCACCAGAATGAGCACTGCAGTTAGTCACACCTAACAAAGACTAAAGTCATTGTTTTGACTAAAACAGTTAGCAAAGACAGGCACTGAATACTTATCTGAACATAAGACTTTCAAACAGAGATTCAGCCTCAGTGTAGCAGGCTCTGGCTAATAGGACTAGGCACCATGAAATAAGGGTGGGTATCTTCCCCTTTCCTACACTCCAGCATTGTTGGGAATAAAAATATCTGGAGATTTTCTGAGGAACCGCCAGACTGATTTCCAGAGTGGTTGAACAAGCTTGCATTCCCACCAACAATGGAGGAGTGTTCCCCTTTCTCCACATCCACGCCAGCATCTGTTGTCACCTGAAATTTTGATCTTAGCCATTCTTACCTGTGTGAGGTGGAATCTCAGGGTTGTTTTGATTTGGATTACCCTGATGATTAAGGATGTTGAACATTTTTTCAGGTGCTTCTCAGCCATTCGGTATTCCTCAGTTGAGAATTCTTTGTTTAACTCTATGTCCCACTTTTTAATGGGGATATTTGATTTTCTGGTGTCCACCTTCTTGAGTTCTTTATATATATTGGATATCAGCCCCTTATCTGATTTAGGATTGGTAAAGATCCTTTCCCAATCTGTTGGTGGCCCTTTTGTCTTGTTAAGAGTAACTTTTGTCTTACAGAAGCTTTGCAACTTTATGAGGTCCCATTTGTCAATTCTTGATTTTACAGCACAAGCCTTTGCTGTTTTGTTCAGGAATTTTTCCCCAGTGCCCATATCTTCGAGACTTTTCCCCACTTTCTCCTCTATAAATTTCAGTGTCTCTGGTTTTATGTGGAGGTCCTTCAACCACTTAGACTTGACCTTAGTACAAGGAGATAAGAATGGATCAATTCCCAGTCTTCTACATGATAGCTTCCAGTTGTGCCAACATCATTTGTTGAAAAGGCTGTCTTTTTTCCACTGGATAGTTTTAGCTCCCTTGTCAAACATCAGGTGACCATAGGTGTGTGGATTCATTTCTGGGTCTTCGATCCTATTCCATTGATCTATGATCCTGCAATACTTCTACTGGGCATATATCCAGAAGATATTTCATCTGGTAATAAGGACACATGTTCCACTATGTTCATAGCAGCCTTATTCATAATAGCCAGAAACTGGAAAGAACCCAGATGCCCCTCAACAGAGGAATGGATACAAAAATTTTGGTATATTTACACAATGGAGTACTACTTCAGCTATTAAAAACAATAAATGTATGAAATTCCTAGGCAAATGGACAGAACTAGAGGCCATCATCCTGCGTGAGGTAACCTAATCACAAAAGAACTCACATAACATGTACTCACTGATATGTGGATATTAGCCCAGAAACCTAGACTACACAAGATACAATTTACTAAACACATGAAACTGAAGAAGAAGGAAGATCAAAATGTGGACACGTCACCCCTTCCTAGAATTAAGAACAAAGCACACATTGAAGAAATTGCAGAGATCATGTGTGAAGCTGAATCCAAAGGATGGACCCAATGACTGCAGCTGCCAGGGATCCATCACACAATTAGCTACCAAACCCAGACACTATTGCATATACCAGCAAGATTTTGCTGAAAGGACCCTGATATAGCAATCTCAAGTGAGGCTATACCAATGCCTGGCAAATACAGAAGTGGATGCTCACAGTCAGCTATTAGATGGAACACAGGGTTCCCAAGGAAGGAACTAGAGAAAGCACCCAAGGAGCTGAAGGGATCAGAAACTGTATAGGTGGAACAACAATATGAACTAACCAGAACCCCTGAGAGCTCGTGTCTCTAGCTCCATATGTAGCAGAAGATGGCCTAGTGAGCCATCTTTGAGAAGAGAGGTGCCTTGGTCTTGCAAACTTTATATGCCCCAGTACAGGGGAACACCAGGGCCAAGAAGTGGAAATGTAAATAAAGAAAATATCTAATAAAAACAATGTAAAAAAAAAGCAGCATTTTGGCAACATGATTATACACAGATAGTATGTTTTCTCTAATCATTTATAAAGCAGTCTATGAAAATATAAATTTCTCATTTTTAGTTCCTTTTATTTTTTACTTGATTGAGAATCAAAGTTTAATCTTTTTCATATATATATATATATATTTGACATCTAGCCTGGATGTTCAAGTTTATAAATGAGTAAGCATTTGTAACAGCTCATTAAAAATATGAGAACTCTCAGCTTGAGAGTCATAAAGTTATTCAAATGTAATGACAGCTATATTTACTAAAAGAACATGGGCATTATAGAAAACAATTTCTTCATCTTTGAAGAAAAATGATACTGATCAGTGTCATGAAACCAAAAAAATGTAAAGACACAAAACTTACTTTTTTCCAGTAAATTCTTTAATTTATGTAATTGGTTCTAAAATAGGATTCCTTAAATTTGCAAATGTAAAATATGTAATGCACTTGAGATACTTGTAAAAGATGTCTTGGAGTATGTGACATTAGAGAGTAAATTTTCATAAGAGAGATTCTTCAGATTTTGAAAAGCATTATACTTTTTAAAACTAGATTAAAATTTCAATTTAAAAGTGATTCGTCTTTAAGATTAGGCTAATTATCAAATCTTTCCATTGGTAAGAAAATGAATATAAACTAATAATAGGAGTATTAATAAAAAATTATGAATTTTTATTCTCTAAACTCTTAAATATAGTATATTCAATTAATTTGTATTTTTGTGTATGTTTTACCTATAGTTATATCTATGTACCATGTGCATGTGTTGTGGCCATAGAAGGCATACAAAAACATTGGATCTTTGTAGTCTAAAGTAACAGACAGCTGTGAATCCCCATGAAGTTGTTCTCCATAAGAGCAGTCAGTGATATCAACCAGTGAGCTAAGTCTTTATCCCTTGATGTGTATATTTAGTCCAATAAATACCCAAAGACAATTAATTTAACTAACTAATTAAGAGGCATAGGGCTATGAATGGCAGACTGAACATTTAATAAAGTTAACTATTGTTAATACTATTTTGCTTCTAGTTTTAGTCAGGCAGTATGCTATGTCTCGTGAATACATAAACATAAGGGCTACAGTTTCAGCTGAATGATGGAATCTGTCACAAAGTAATTACCAAACAAAATGGATTATTTTAATATTAAAAAATCTAAAATCAATAAAATAATCATGCAGAGTAGATATGAAAAATAGTAATGAGGACAATAACAAACCACTTCTAGTTCTCTATGTCATCTATGAGATTTATGAGAAAACTGGTTATAATTGACCTTCAAGTAGACATGTGAAAATAATTATCTCACTCTAAAAATGCAATATAATTGTGTTTCTTTTTCTGTTAAATTTCTGAGTAAGTTATTGAATCCTAAAAATATGAAAACCTATCCAACTGCTATATTTTCATAAATACAGAAGCTTCAACGCATATAAAATAATGGTAATCAATTGAAAAGAATTTCTAATTTTATTGTAATTATGTAAGATAACATAAGAAAGTGGGCATGAGATTAATAAGAGTGAAATTTTTATTATCACTCCATGGATTTTATAAGTTAGCAATTAATAAAAGCACTTGCCAGAGACCTCATGGATGTCTAGGAGAGCTGTGAAGAACAAGCCCCCACCCATCACTGGCTGCAGCTCTCTGGAAAGGTGGCCTCACCTCTCACCAATGGCAACACTCAACAATCACTCCTGTTCCTTGTGTGGACAACACAATAGTGCTGGCCACATGTCCAAGGCTCAGGTAGATGAGCCATGAACTTATGGCTATGGGAGAGCTGATTTTGCCACTTTTTTTTTTTGTCTTGGCATGTCATTGGTGATGAAGTAACACCCTCACACCCCTCTTTCCCCTTTTCATCATCAGCAGTAGGGTATGCTGGGAGAGCTATTCTAGCTCTGTCTCTTCCCAGCTGAAGCATTCAGGAGAGCTATCTCAAACATCTCATTGGAACAGCACAGCAAAGCTGGCCTGGGTGGAGGGAGTGCAGGTGGACAGGCCCTATGGGCATGAGCACTGGAGATGTGGTTTGCTCTGAAGTGGACTGGGCCCTCCTCCCCTTGGCTACTTGACACCTGTGACAGTCAGCAGAGCTGGTGAGCTGGTCCTGCCTACCTGCCTACATTAGGCTGCAGCACAAGGCAAGTTGGGCCCTGTACTTTGCCTGGGCAGCATGTTAGAGCTTTCTCTGGTGGAGAGCACAGGTAAGCAGGACTCTAGGACATGAGTTCAGAAGAGCTAGCCCTGCTTCCTGCTGGGAGTAGTGGACCTAGGTGGAACAGTGCTGGAAAGCTCACCCTGGTAATCCAGATAAGGGAGAGCTTGTAGGCTGACCAGCCCAGCTACCACCCAGGCCCATATTCTGGCCTCTGAGTTGGCACATTGTAAAAATTATGGCACCTGTGAACTGTTATATACATAAAATAGCCAGCCCACTGATCCAAAGTCAGGATCTCCATGACACAAAGCAAAAACAGAATAATCAAGAAAAGTCCCTGTGAGGATCCAATATTGATGGTGTCACAGAAGCCAGAGACCCAAAACCAGACCAATGATTCATTGCAGTGAATGTTTGCAAGGGAGGATGTGCGGACAGAGGTGGTATACTCTAGGACATACTGTGACATACTAGTTTCCACTATGAGATGTTTTCTGGTGTTGTTGTTGTTGTTGTTGTTGTTGTTGTTGGTGTGTGTGTGTGTGTGTGTGTGTGTGTGTGTGTGTGTGTGTGTGTATGTGTGTCATTTTAAATGATGGCAAACTTGCAAGCCAGAAGATGGATACTAGGGTTTGAGAAAATGAGTAGGACTGGGGTCATGACATGAAACTCACAAAGAATACTAAGAACTGAGCATACAGAACTGAGAAATAATAGTAGAAGCTTCAAAAGAAAAACAAACATATAAACAAACAAACAAACAAACAAAAAAAAAAAAACTAAGTAACACATAAAGACAGACCTACTAGAATTACACCGGACATCTCAATGGGAACCTTAATATCCATAAAAGCCTGGACACGTGTGCTGTGGACTATAAGAGACTGGATGCAAGCCCAGTATACTATACCCACAAAATTTCCAATCAACATAGATGGAGAAAATAAGACTCTTGATAAGTTAGGTACCTATTAGTCAGTGTCTATATACAAGTCTAGACCTGCATAAAGTGTCCTAAAATAGTCCAACATAAAGAGTTTAATTACAACAATACAAAACTCAGAAAATAATATCACACCAGCATAAATAAATTAGAAAAGGAACACACACACACACACACACACACACACACACACACACACTCACGCACACACACACAACCAACACCTCTACCCTAAATAATAAAACACAAAATAACAGGAATTAACAATAATTGGTCATTTATATCTCTCTATATCAATGGTCTAAATTCTTTAATAAAAAGTACAATTTAACAGATGGATATAACAATACTATCCATTTGCATCCAAGTAACACACTTCATCATCAAAAATAAATAATTTTTTAACCTACCTCAGGCTGAAGAGTTGAAAAAATATTTAAAGTAAATTTACAAACAAACAACAAACAAACAAACAAAAAATGCTTGTGGAGCCTATTTAATATTCAAGAAAATAGAATTCCAATCAAAACTATTAAGAGATATGATGATGAATACTCATTAAAGAGTAAAATTCAACAAGATGACATTTCAATTCTAAACATCTATGCTCCAAACAAAAGTGCACCAAAGTGTGAAAAGGAAACAATACCAAAACATAAATCAAATATTGATGATTACAAACTGATAGTGGGAGAATTCTATATTTCATTCCTACCAATGGACAAGTCATCTAGACCAAACTAGCCACAAAACTTTTGATATATACTCTGCCCCACTTCAAAATATCCTAGGGCAATATTGGCACAGAATTTGTGGGACTAACCAACCAATATCTGATTTGACCTAAGGCCCAAGGGAAGGAACCCATACCCAACACTACCAGGCTAACTACTACTTGTAAATACTACATGTAAAAAAATGTATTAATTAAATGAATTCTAATCATATTCTGCTATACTCTCAGATCAATATCAGATCAGTTATCATCAGAAAGGTTTCCTCTGACATCAAATGGGAACATATTAATAGAGGACCATGCAGAACTTCTTCTTACTTGGAAAAGAGATGCTAGATAAACTTGTTGAAATTACTGAGATTTGCAATACCCCCAATAGCTGAGGAGACTGCATCAGAGGATAACTCATAAGGAAGGAGAAACAACCATATTCCAACTAGGAGAATTCTGGACTCCATACTGTTATTTTTTAACTTTTTTTTCTACCTTTGTCTTTGATGATTTATTTTAGTTGGCATTTGCCTCAAGTAGTGTTTTGTCGCTGTCTTTTTATTACCTTTCCTCCCATCCTGTGTTCTTTATTATTTCTCATTTCTCATTTCTCATTTCTCAACTTCATATATTTTCATTTTCATTCACACAATATTTTTTTCTCTCTCATGTTGATCCTGTGTTATCTTCTACTTTATTATTATCATGTTTACTGCTAAAACCTTATGAACAGCATTTCCTTCCTGTGAAGAAGAAACTCACAATGTCTCTATGTCTCTGAATTGTATGATGACACAGGTGAAGTCCATGAGTGTCTTTTCCTGCAAGTTGACAGCAGGGATGCTCTAAAATATTGTATCTGTGGCCTCAGTCTGCATTCTGTCTAGTTAGTATTAGAGGAATAAAGCCCAGTGAAGACCAGCAACCAAGAAGATGCACTAAACTAAAACTAAAAAACAGACAAAAGAAGGAGGAAAGAGGAGGGAAAATTGGAGCATATATGCATTCCAAAGCACACACACACACACACACACACACACACACACACACAAACAAACATACAAGAAGCCACTCTAAGAAAATTTTAATCTCCTAAATATCAGAAATCAATATCTAACTATCAAAAGTTCCTGGAAATTATGTAAATCTTTCCTTTTAAAAAAGATCAATAAAATATCTATTACTCAAATGAACAGAAAACAATGAAGTAACAAAATAAACTTAGGACCCAGACAGAAAAATAGCAATATTATATAAAATAAAAAGATATTAAATTGGAAAACTACCAAATGTACACACAATAAATAAATTAATAATTTAAATTTTGTCATCAAGATCAGTAGAAACCTATCAATAAAGGAGATTCTTCAGAAAAGACAAATGTCAGGGATGAAGATAAGGCTGAGAAAGCAGTTCATTCAGAAACATATAATGAGATCATGAAATGGCTCACCTTTCAGAGGGCATTAGGACATATTCAAAAATTCACACCAAGAATCTGTTGAACAGAAACAAAATTAAATTGATAAAAGGGCATAAAAATGCATTAACTGAAATTACAGCAGGAGTTTTCTGAAATTTAGAGAAATGACTGACTAATTTATGAAAACTCAGGAAGTTTTTATTAGCCAGAAAAGACTTAGCAGAGAAGAATTTCTCTACAAGATATGACAGATTTTTAGAAATAGAAAGCAAAAATTAAGAAAAAATAACCAACTAATCTACAAAACAAAACTATTAGAATAAAATCAGATCTTGGCAGAAGGTCTCAAAGTTAGGAGAGCTGGAAATGGTGTATTTCAAGGTTTTGCTTCTTTATATATGTCTATCCTGGTTGATCTGTAGTGACATTTTTCTGAATTTAATTTGCTTTCATCTCATGGCTGATGAAGCTGTATTTTCTAAAGTGCCTTTATGCATATTTATTAGCATTTAAAATTAGCATATAAAATAATTGCTTATTTTATGGCATTTCACACATAATTTATTCCTATTTGTCCCTCCTCTTTGCACTCATTTGTTTTCATACTACCCTACTTGGTGAGCCCCTTAACCTTCTCTAGGGCCTCCTCTTCTTCTTCTATGATATCTATTCCTTAATGATCAGGGCTCCATAGCTTGGTTTTCAGATGGCAGACTGTTTGACCTTTAATAGGAGGTGTAGCCTTGTTTGAGGAAGCATACCATTAGGGTCTGGATTTTAGCTTTCAAAAGTCAGACCATTGCTTTAGCTCTTTCTCCCTAGTGCACATGGATCAAATGGAAGTTCTTAGCTACAGCTCCTGTACCAGGCCTGCATGCTTTTATCCATGATGCCTACACTAATGGTTATGAACTCTAATTCTCTGGTACTATGAACCCAACTAAACATTGTCTTTGATAAGTTTTAAGGTATTTTCTCAAGGCAATAGAAAAATTATCAAGACTGTGACCAACTCCTCCCTCCATCATTTTTGTCCTTTTCTAGCTTTATGATCATAACTGCCCACAGGTGTGTGTGTGTGTGTGTGTGTGTGTGTGTGTGTGTGTGTGAGTGCGCGCGCGCACGCAATATATATTGTATACACTGATACAGATTAAAATGTAGGGTCTGCATTTTGTGCTTATGATATCAGAATTCCAGTTCAATTCACTTTCCTGAAATATCATGACCTATTTTTTCTTTACCAATTAATACAATGTCATTGTATTATCATGGACAAATTTCCTTCCCCCATTTAGTAGGATGGGTCCATTCTGTAGTTGTGACATTGCTGCCATAAACGCAGGTATGTAAATAACCCTATGGAAATGCTTGGATTTCTGTGAGTTTACTCTGGAGTAATACATCTGGATTGCATGGTAGTTCTAGTTTTATTGCTTTGAGAAAGCCTATGCTGATTGTAACAGTAATTGTACAACCTACATATCCATTAGGAATGACTAAGGGGTCTTCCTCATTATTTATTGTCATTTGTTTTTTTCATAATAGCTAGTTTGGTTTGAGTGAGATAAAATCCCAGAGTAGTTTTAATGTGAATTTTCTTGATGATTCAGAACATTGACTACTTTGTGTGGGTTTTTTTTTTCTTTAAAGAGAATTGTATATTCAGTACATTTTTTCAGCTAGATGATTTAAATTTGGTGTTTTAATTTTTTATTTCTGACTATATTATACATATTAATACCTATCTGATATATGGTCAGCTACTGGAGGCAAGTCCCAGCAGGATCTTCTTTTTTGTCTGTTCTTGAGGAAGTCAAGGAGGAAGGGCATCAGTGGAGGGTAAGACTTTGTCTAACGAGATATTTAGGGTTGCTGTACAGAAATAAAAGTTTACTTATATAAGTCTAAGTTACCTTGCTACTGTAGCTGACCTGCCCTATATAGCTGACCTGCCTTCTGTTATCCTCTGAGGCCAGAAACTGCAGTCTCTGGCACATAGCACCTCATCTTAAAACAGCAGGAGATTAAGTAAAGGATTAATTGCTAGAGCATTTTCCTTTTTGTCCAGATGCCTATTGCTTGTCATGCTAGGGGGAGTTTGTAGCAACAAACTTCTATTAAACCAGGAGAAGAATATAATGCTTGCAGAAGAAAGAACTTTTATATAAGCAAATATGCATAAACTCACATAAGTTTATATACAGATTCAGGCATGCACATGTACACATTTCCATTCAAACCATATGGGTCCAGCTTGCATGCATTCTCACAATTACATATTTACACATACATACATACATACATACATACATACATACATACATACATACTCACAATTACATATTTACACAAAAACACACATCCATACTTATATATGCATATGGCTCAAAAGACCAAAAACCAGTGGAGAAAGAACTTACTAATTCAGATTAAAAAAAATGAGCTCCAATCTTTATTGCATAGAGAAATAAAAGCTTTTACCCCTTTAATGCTAAATGAATTAAATACAAGTTTGTAGATAAAAAGGCTTTGTTTCTTTTAATAAGGCCAAGCCTGCTTTATTATTAAGAAAGGAGCTGTTCTGTCCCATAGTACAGGGAAGCCTGCCTGCTCCTTCTGCTCTCTGCAACTTCTTTTTCCTCTTTCCCTCTGCATTCTGGACATTGCTCTTAATTTTTTTATGTTACTTATAATTTCTAGGTTACTCCATTCTGCATTCTCCTTCTAATCTTGCTCTCTCCTCCTGCTTTGATGTCACAATAATGTTTTTACTCTCAGTGCCTTTTCTCCCAAAGCTATAACTGTACTTTTAAGTTCTTCTTCAGTTCAGTTCTGTCTAAAATAGTGTTCTGTCTCAAAACTTCTCCTCAGCTATGTTCTATCTCAGCTCATTTCTTCTCTTCTCAGTTATCTTCTTCTTGTCCTCAGCATTAAAACATCTTTCAGAATACATGACTACATGTTAAAAAGTACATCACAAGTCACACACACACACACACACACACACACACACACACACACACACTCAATCAAATAATAAATTGAAAAAGAAGTTTACAACAGAGAATGTTTACATGCATATCCATTAGGAGTAATTATCTGGCTAAATATCCATCACCTATCATAGCTCCACAGGTTCATTGAAAGTAGAAAACCATAAATAAGTTATTAGTGAAGTTTTGTATAGATTAAACCAAATCAATATTTTACCTTCTTTCCTAGAACCTATAATAAATCATTAGTTCACCTTTTATGACCTTTGGTTAATTGTTTTACGACCTCTTGAAATGTGCTCTGAGTAGAAGAAAGTTTGGGTACTATATAAAATCAATTAACTGGTGATACATGGGAGAATGACAGAGTTCTCATTGCAGTTTTGATTATCAGAAAAGAACCAAATAGCAGTACTATTTTAAAAGAGCTTAATAATCACTGATACAATTTTAGGAATTCATATATCTGCAGAAAATGCTCGAAAGGGTGGGCTAATGATGCCTAGTGATTTTATATATGTTTAAGAGTAACAGGAAAACATATTAATAGCAGAAATCTTCCCTAAAATGAATTCTCTTAAGTCCTGTCTTTAAGAGCCAATCTGTAGCAGATTAATCCAAAACAGAACATCTCAAGAAGATCACCTTCTAGTTATTATTAGCTTGTCCTATTATGACTCATGACAATCACCAAATATTTCCTTTATTTCTGTAAGCATAATTTTTATTCTAGTGACTGCTCCGTTGTAGGTAGCCTTTAATTTCTAGTAATCCCCTTACCCCTTGTTATTGTTCTGTGTGTACTAGGAGCGTTCTCAGAAAGTTCTTGTTATGCCACTAGTAGACCAACAATTTCAGATATGATCATCTTAAAAGTGTTTTACTCTGTTTGATTTTTATTTAAGTTCAACATTAGATATATGAATCTGAATCTATTCTTCTCCATGTAGCTATGCTTTTTTCCTGAGCACTATTAGTTGAAGAAGCTGTCTTTGTGCCAATATAAGTTTTTGTATTTTTGTCAAGGTAGGCCTTGCCTGAGCTATCCTAAACTCTTTCTTTAATTTTTCATATTTCATACAAACAATAAATGTGTGAGTATATATATATATATATATATATATATATATATATATATATTTGTGTGTGTGTGTGTTAGTCTATAGGTGTTCAGTATGTGTGTATACATATGTGTATGTGTGCAAAGGAGTCTGAGTATGCATATATATGAATGCATATGGATGAGTGTGTTTATATGTGTTTGTATATATTTGTAGAGTGCATTATATGAATACGTATCTGAGTTATGTGTGTGTTCTGATATGGATAAATGCCATTTACTCAACACATAATCTACTGCCTAGACTCTAATAGTTTAAAGGTACATAAATATCGATGTGAAATGATTTACATTTTGCACAATCACTGAAGATAAATAACTAAAAAATATCAATGAGTTTGTTTTGTATTCAACTGGGTATCTAGTACAGACATGAGGCATACACTGAAATGTGTTTAATATATTCCACCTCTAACTAAGATAATTAAAAGCTATTTGCATATATGTAGCAGAGGATGGCCTAGTTGGTCATCAATGGGAGGAGAGAGACCCTAGGTCCTGTGAAGGTTCTATGCCCCAGTATAGGGGAATGCCAGCACCAGGAATGGGAGTTGGTGGGTTGGGGAACAGTGGGGGAGGGGATAGGGGAAATTCAGAGGGGAAATTAGGAACAGGGATAATATTTGAAATGTAGATAAAGAAAATATCTAATAAAAGATAAAAATAATTTTTAAAAGCCATTTGCAATTGATAAATCCTTCTTAATGAAAACCTCCTCAGTATAACTGTATGTTTACCATTTCATTACTGCAGAAAATATTGATTACTTCTACCCTAGTCCTCAAAATACATACACTATTTGCTTTTGTGGTACCAGGAAATAATAACATTCTAGTTTTTAACACTACTTTGCTGGGGGCAGGGATAAATATTTGCATACAAGATTAATGTGGTTAAACTTTTTCTGGTTGTATATTTTGGCTTTATGGGAAGCAGCGGCACTCGTAACTGTGGTAATACACATTCTTTCGTATCTTCTCAATATGAATGTACTGTGACAAGCAAGATCAGAGCATCTACGTCTGACAGCTATTTTATAGTAAATGAACAAGCCAGACCTGGTGGTATAGACATGTCATCTAAGCACTTCCGGAGCCTGAGTCAGCAGGATATATACAGTGGGGAGAAAGAGGCAAAGAGAGAGAAAAAGAGAACAAGAGAATGGGGAATATAGAGGAAGAGTTTATGCGTGTTTTCTAACACTGGCTTCTGTTGCATTTAATGAAAATGTGAGGACTACAGTCTCAGTAAAATGTGTTCATATGATATGACAGATTTAAACACAGTCTCTAAGGTGTGTCATGATTACCTGAATGTTTATGAAGCATTAAATTGCTTAGCCCTGAGAGAAATAGTGTTACATAAATGTTTAAATCATTCCTATTTTTTGTTTTTAATTTAATGCAAAACCAATGAAATTTAATGGTCTAATAATTCATTTATTATAAACAAAAATTCATTTTTATGACATGATAATTTACTTACAAAAAGTTATTCTTTTATCAGTAAATAGAAAATGTCATTATACAAAAGTTAGAAATGCTTATAAATAAATGTCTGGGCATTTTCTTTTTTATATAAAACTGTTTTTATTGACTATCATGACTTCCTCATAACCTAATGCCCTTATGGGGAACACTTTATCAAAAATGACAAATCTACACAGTTTCTAATATAAAACATCCAGTAAATTTGAGAAATTATGCAAAGAGTAAAACTAAGAATAATAGGAATAGAAGAGGGAGAAGATATTAGCTCAAAGGCCCAGAAAATATTTTCAATAAATTATAAAGGAAAATTTTTCTAATCTAAAGAAAGAGATGACTATAAAGACACAGAATGCTTGGAGAACAACAAATAACTTGGACCATAAAAGAACATCCTTCCATCACATAATAAAACACTAAAAGTACAAAAATAAACAACAACAAAAGAATACTAAAAACTTCAAAGGAAAAAGGTCAAATAACATTCAAAGGCAGAGTTATTAGAATTACACTTGACTTCTCAACTGAGACTCTGAAAGCTACTCCTTGTTTTTCATATGCTTTATTTTATGTTACGAATACATACATGCATACATACTTATATACACACATACATATATACACACAGACATACACACATGCATACATAAATACATAAATATAGTATTTCAGTCTACTGCTGGTCCATGGGATAGGGAAACATGAGGGAATTGCAAGGTATATGTTGAGGAAGTTTAATTAGAACATCAGGAAAAGATCCATCTTGTTCACTGAAACTTGGAGTTGGAATTGTCAGAATAATTGTACCATTTAGTAGTTTCTAAGGATTGGAACTTTGCCCATCGTTTTAGATATTTTTTTTTAAAACACATTGCTTATTTTAAAAATGTGATTTTTATAAATTCAAGAGTAATAGCCAGTTTTGCTTTTGCCTAAATTATCCGACGATATCCAGTAATTTACATTTCTTTTCATCAAGACTGAGAATATTTTGTCTTATTTCTACCAATAAAACTATAAGACAGTATAATAAAAATGTTCTTTGTTAAATTCTTTGCTGTTGCTCCATTTTCTCATTTCTTTATTCTACACTTTTTCATTTATCTATCTATCTATCTATTTATCTATTTATTTATTTTTGGGTCTCTAAAGTTTATTGTCACTGGAATAAATACATTGACAGGGAGTACAAATCATGACTGTAAGGTAAACCTGACCTCTGACCTCAGAGCTGCCAGCTGAAAACAGATCTGTAGTATCTGAATTCAGAGACAAAGCTATCTCTGCCTTATAAAGACAGGTTGGTGCAAGGCTCTGGAGCATGCCTGCCTTCCCCTGGTGGGGGACATGGGGAGCAGCTGTCATTCTTCTGCTAGCTTCACTTGCTTGGCAGCCTCTAGCTGGCAGAGTAGCACATTCCACTGTACAAACTGCTTGGAAAGAAGCATTGTAGTCTTGTATCCTCCTTCAGGAGAGCCTTGGACTCCTCAGTGATCTCCACACACTGGTCTGCCTGTTGGATGTGGAACTGCACCAAGCGCTGCAGGCAGACAGCATGTTCATTCAGGAACAGCTTGGATAGAAGCACTGTCCAGCACAGGCACCAAGGTGTCCACTTGTTCTGAGAGTGCCACCTGAGAGAGGATGAACTGCTCCTCTGCTAAGATGAACTGCAACTTTGAGGCCTCAAGTATGGCAATGTGATCAATGTACTCAGACCCAGGTATATGATCAAGTCTTAAATCTTTTTGTAGAGAATCTTCACCCTATTCCTCTTACTGGCAATGTTCCCTAAATCCACCTGCACCTTGACAAGACCATCAGTCACCTTCCTGGAACCTCAGGTCCTCCCCGGCCAGTATACCTAGCGCATTGGTTCCTCCACTCAGGACTGTAGCCACTGCACATCTGTCAGAGCCACCATCATTTCTGCAGCCTCCACGTTTTTTCCTTTGAATATCATATCAGGGTTGTGGATATGACTCAGTTAGTGAGAATATTTGATCTCAAGCATAAAATCTAAAGCTTGAATTGGCAACCTCTGGGTGAAAGGACAGGTATAAGTGTGCATCCCTGCAAGGTTAGCATGGTGAATAGAGACAGGAAGAGTCTGAAAGCTTAATGGCTAGCCAGAATTGTTAAATCAGTGACCTGTTGGTTCAGTGAGTCAGGAAATACCTGAATGACAGAAGAAGCTACTCAAGGCAGTGCTCTGACCTCTTATGTATGCTGCATTAACATCCATGTATTCATATGTATGCACAACATACCTAAGTTACCTCCCAACACACACACACACACACACACACACACACACACACACACACACACACAAACACATATGTTGAATGTGGCAGTAAGACTTTGGATCAGCATAAGGCAAAGGAACCACAGTACATCTCTTTTCCTTTGTCAGTGGGCAACACAAAGCGGTTACAAATAATTCTATAAATCACATGCCCTGACATCTCCATTTGATAAACCATGTAGAATCCAATTCCAGTCATTTGATTCCTCTGTTCTCTTACACCCAAACATAAATCAAAGGATTAATTCAGGTTTGAAAGATATTTTTTCTAGTACACATTCTGAAGTTCATGATTATTTTCAAGAAATGGGCAACATCACAGTTTCTGCCTGCACAATCTACCTAACAGCACACCTAATGCTATTATTTAAGAATTTCATACGTGTGCACAATGTGTTTTGTTTTTATTCACTCCCTCTCCACCATCCAACTTCTTCTAGATCCAACAAAGCATTTTCTTCTGAATTTCAGATTTTCTTTTTTTAAGATTTGCTTAATTAATAAAGCATTAAGTCCTATTGGTGCATCCCATAAGTTAAGGATCATCCCCTGAAGGATATGTGACCTACCCGTGACCACAATCATGAAGAAAATGGACTTCCACACTCCCAGAGGCTATCAATTGATAATTGCTACTCAGTTGGTTGTGGGTCCATGTGAACTTTTGTTTAATGCTATTGGAGCTTTGACTGTCTTGATCTTGTTCAAATCAAGTGAAGACTGTCAGAGTTGTCTTGAGTTTAAGATTTCAACACCCTTCTAATAACTATAAGATAAGATACTGTTTATTATTACTTCCTTAAACTCTGGCTATCCCAGCCTTTCTGTTCCTCTTTCCACAATGTTACATGGCTCCTGAGAAACAGAGAATGACATATATGTTGCATTTATTTCTATTAAGTCTACCATCTCTTTTTCTTTAAACTTTGACCTAATGTGAATCTTTGTATTAGCAGACATCCATTGCAAAACAAAAGTTTCTCTGATGATGACTGAGATATGCATTACGTGTATAAAGATAATTATTTCAAAGGCAACTTGATACTATATCTATTTACCAAAATAGCATTACTAGAGTCTACCTTAGGGCTTATGGTCTCTGGAAATATGAGTTGTTATTGAAGTTTAGAGTATCAGGCATAAATTCAATCCTTTAGAAGAGGCCATAAATACAATCTTAAAAATGAGTTGGCTAACATCTTAACAATCGTGTCATTATTTTAACGATGTGTTTAACTTGCTAGGTCAGTCTTTATTGTACTTCCAAGTGGTCTCAAGTGGGTAAGAAGACTATTGGTGACTGCCTCTACCAGGAGCCTGTTCAGCAATTTCTTTCATTATCAAAGCTATCCAATATCAAAGAACATTTCAAGTCAATATCAGGTATATTTCTTTGTATCTTCTAACCCAAGCACAGTATACCTATTTGCTTTCAACTAGAAAAATGTGCACCTCCATGAAACTTATATTTAATACCATATTCCTGATCTAATCACTTATGTATCATAAATTTGGATAATGTCAAGCATAATTTAAAACTGTTACATTCTTTCTGTATATTTCATGCTTTACATATTTTGTTGAATTTAATAACAAAGTAAATTTCAATGATATAAAATGATAAATTTTCTTTCGAAGTGAGTAATCTGACATATGCTTGTTCTTTTTCCATTCTTCTATCTACATAATTGTAGTCAGAGATGCTTCAGTGAAGTAGTTCTACTTATCAGTAGGGGTACACTGCTGTATGTGGAATTTGTCTTTTAATTGAAAATATAAAGTCACATACTTCACACAGTTCATTATTAATTAGTTACCTTGATTGTGTCATTTTAAGTTATGAAGAATTATAATGATTACTGTAATTAATCTTACTTGTCACGGAACTTAGGCATCAAAAACATTTCTAAATTTAATAATCTGGCTCTGAAACTTGAATGGAATATAGGTTCGATGAGTAAGATTTTTATTTCCATTTAATATATGAGCGAGTAGAATCCTTCTGATGGCTTCCACTCTCATTGTATCAGTGAGATCTGAACTTTCTAATAAAGTCAGGGATTTTTTTTCAGATTCATGTAGTTTAATAACACAGTGATTTCAGAATGATAATATACTTTATTCTCTTTGTTCCTGTTGTTTTTAAACATTGTAGAATGAACGCAATATGGTATCATCCCTTGCATCTGGAAGTCAGTCATTTAAAGACAAATTCACACCAAGTAGTATATCTCCTAGGGATAACTAACACCAGCCTACAAAAGGAATCACTGAACTACAATAGTGATATAAACTCATACTATAACTAGTCAGCTTCTGAACTATTCACACTCCAAAACGTAGGAACTATTTATCAACTTAGTTCCTAATAGAGTAAATAATATCAACAACTAAGTTGCCTTTTAATTTTGCATATTAAGTGATTATCTCATCCCCATATCTTCGAAGTCTTTCTTACCACAGCTGTTCCCACAATTACCTCTTTGCTTCAGTATAGTAGTTCAAATCAGTCAACTGATCATACTGATTTGCAGCTGGAAGACAACTGAAAATTCCTAACAATTTTACAAGGACAAAAATCTATCCCAATAAAAAGCTTTTGAGAAGTTTACATAACCATTTTTATTCTACCATAAAATAGTTTATTAGGTTTTTTTTTTTAAATATTATACTTATAAGCCATGGCTCTGCATAAATACATGTTCAACACCATTTGCTTAATGAATATTCTAGAAAACTTGAATATACTCATATCTGCATTTATAAGAATTATGAATTCCAAATTCTACACCATTTTATTAAAGTAACCAAAGTATATTCAGGTTTTCAAAGTCCTGTATTGACAGTAAGTTAAACGAATACATTATTTTCCTTCTATTATGGTTATCTATTACTGTGAATCTTACAAAACACTACCATAAACTTTGAAATGATTTATCCTACACAAGAGATAGTGAATCTTGATAAAATGCTCCAAGTTAGAGAAATCTGAAATACTCATCTCTTTCTAATACCTTCAGTGTCAACATCGGCTGCTCTTAGTAATGTCTGAGTGATATTTGAACCGTCACAAGAATGTGCTGTTTTTAGAGGTAGAGAGATGGCAAATCTTCTTTTGTCTCTTTTCTGTTTCAAAAATTCATAAAAGTACATTATGTAGCGACATGTTACTTACTGTAACACTTCATAGCTGGTAACCTTAAAGATAGCATTTATGCATCATTAGTTAAATATGAACTTAAAGAAGTTTTCATACTCTGACACTGCAATGGTCAATGTATGCTATGCTTATAACACACAAGTTCACAAAAACCAAATTGGAAATAAACATGGTACACAGGAGAAATATCTGCTCCTACAGCACCCTGAAACATACAATAAAGAACATTCTTTCCAATAAAGTATTAAGCAGTGATGGATATTCAGTGTAAATAGATTCACAACTGATACTTATTTGTTGCAAACAATAACTCAAAATTAAAAGGCCCAAGTTACAAAATACCTGTAAGGAACTACAAAACCAAAAAAATTAAGATATTGTATGGGCAAGGTTATCCAGAAGAAAAGAAGGAAGGAAGGAAGGAAGGAAGGAAGGAAGGAAGGAAGGAAGGAAGGAAGGAAGGAAGAGAGGAAAAACTGCAAATAGAAATGAAATAAAAATAGACAGATAAGATCATATTCAGTTAAAAGAATTTTGTATAGGAATCAGAACATCTATAATATTGAACAAAAATATAAGCAACAGAGTCAAACATTTTCACATGTTTCTGATAACTGGTTAATATTCAGGATGTGAAGAATTCAATTTTAACTAAAAATAAAGCAAATAACTACTTTTTAAAAAACATATAATAGTCTGAACAGAGTTGAAAATAAGTCATAAAATTATAAACAGAATGAAAACTCCTAAACAAAGAAAATGCAAATCTAAAGAAAAGTATGAATTACTTCATTATATTAAGAATGACTGTTGCAGGTCTCCCAGGAGTGCTGTCACTCCTAAGTTCAAAGATGAGAACAACACTTTTGTTCCAATAATGACCAAAGAGGGACCTGAAGGATATAGGAGCCAAAGCAAAAACAGAAACAGGATTCTTCTGGTTTCCATATGCACCTTGGAGCTAATCCTGTGACAAAGCTCTCTACATCCCAGTCCCTCCTTGAGAGAATGGTCCTCAGGATTGTTGACACCCCTGAGATCACAGTCTCACAGGCTCACAAAAGAGACAGGTTCCTGGCAGAGACAGCAGGACCAACTAACACCAGAGATAACCACATGGCTAGAGGCAAGCACATAAATATAAGCAACAGAAAACAAGGCTAATTGACATCATCAGAACCCAGTACTCTGAATACTGCAAGTCCTGGATACCCAAACACACTGAAAAGGAAAGATTCAGATTTAAAATTCACATCTCATAATGATGATAGATGACTTTAAGAAGTACAGAAATAACACCCTTAAAGAAATACAGGACAGGAAGACACAAGAAAACAGCTAGAAACCCTTAAGGAGGAAACATAAAAATCCCTTAAAGAACTACAGGAAAACACAACTAAACAGTTGAAGGAATTGAACAAAACCAGACAGGATCTAAAAAATGGAAATAGAAACAATAAAGAAATCACAAAGGGAGACAACCCTTTAGATAGAAAACCTAGGAAAGAGATGAGGAGTCAGAGATTCAAGCATCACCAACAGAATACAAGAGATAGAAGAGAGAATCTCAGGTGCAGAAGATATCATGGAACACACGGGAACAACAGTCAAAGAAAATGCAAAATGCAGAAAGCTGTAATCCAAAACATCCAGGAAATCAAGGAAACAATAGGAAGACCAAACCCAGGGATAATAGATATAGAAGAGACTGAAGATTCCAGACTTAAGGGCCAGTAAATATCTTCAACAAAATTATAGAAGAAAAATTTCCTAACCTAAAGAAAGAGATGCCCAGGAAAATATAAGAATCCTACAGAACACCAAATAGACTGGGCCAGAACAGAAATTCCTCCTGTCACATAATAATCAAAACACCAAATGTACAAAAAAAGGACAAAATATTAAGAGCAGTAAAGTAAAATATTTAAGTAACATATAAAGGAAGATCTATCATAATTATATCATACTCCTCAACAGAGACTCCAAAAGCAGGAAGATCCTAGGCAGAGAGTATACAGACCCAAAGAAAACACAAATGCCAGCCCAGGCTACCACACCCAGCAAAAGTCTCAATTTCCTTAGATGGAGAAAGCAAAATATTCTATGACAAAAACAAATTTACATAGTATCTTTCCACAAATCCAGCATTACAAAGGATAATAGATGGAAAACTCCAAAACAAGGAGGAAATAAAAAATCTTAGAAAAGGCAAGAAAGTAACATTTTTCAACCAACTCTAAAGATAGCCACACAAACGTAATTCCACATCTAACAACAAAAATAAGAGGAAGCAACAAACACTTTCCATTATATGTCTTAACATAAATAGACTTAATCCCCCCCCCAAACAAAAAAAGATATAGACTAACAATGTATAAGTAAACAGGACCACAAATATTGTTGCATATACCTCAGTGACAAAGACAGATACTACCTCAGAGAAAAATGTTGAAAAAAAAATCTTCCAAGAAAATAGTTCCGGGAAAATTTTCATTTTTGGTCCAAACTATTTGGAGTTCTTTAGGATTCTTGTATATTCATGGGCATCTCTTTCTTTAAGTTAGGGAAGTTTTCTTCTTTAATTTTGTTGAAGATATTTACTGGCTCCTTAAGGTGAAAATCTTCATTCTCATCTATACATATTATCCTTAGGTTTGGTCTTCTCATAGTGTCCTGGATTTCCTAGATGTTTTGAGATAGGATCTTTTCACATTTTCCATTTCTTTTCATTGTCGTGTTCATCTTTTCTATGGAATCTTCTGCACTTGAGATTCTCTTGCATTCTGTTGGTGATGATTATATCTATGTCTCCTGATTTATTTCCTAGGTATTCTATCTCCAGAGTTGTCTTTTTTGGGGATTTCTGTATTGTTTCTACTTCCATTTTTAGATTCTGGATGGTTTTATTCAATTCCTTCAACTGTTTGATTGTGTTTTCTTGTAATTCTTTAAGGGATTTTTGTGTTTCCTCTTTAAGTGCCTCTACCTGTTTATCTGTGTTCTCCTGTATTTCTTTAAGGGAGTTATTAATGTCCTTCTTAAAATCCTCTACCAGCATCATGAGATAAGATTTTAAATCCAAATCTTGTTTTCCAGTGTGTTGAGTGTCCAGAACTTGATGTGGTGGGGTACTAGGTTCTGATAATGCCAACTAGTCTTGGTTTCTGTTGGTAAGATTCTAGGTTCTGATAATGCCAACTAGTCTTGGTTTCTGTTGGTAAGATTCTTGCATTTGCCTTTCACCACCTGCTAATCTCTGGTACTAGATGTTCTTGCTGTCAGAGCTTGTTCCTTCTGTGAGTCTGTAAGCCTGTGTCAGCACTCCTGGGAGACCAGCTCTCTCCTGACAAGACCAATACACAGAGTACTGTGGAAGAGCCCTGCCTCCTGGGTGCAGATGAAGTCCATAGAACCCTGTCCCAGCTGCTCTAGGCTATGGCCTGTGTGCTCCTGAGTTGACCTGCAGAGAAAATGGCTATTTTACATGAGTCCCGTGGCCAGAGCACTCCCTGGAGGCAAGCTTTTCTTTGGAAGGGAAGGTTCACAGAGGACTGAGGATCAGCTCTAACTCCTGGATGCAGATGTAGTCCCATAGGACCCTGTCCCACCTGCTTATGTGGCCTGTGCATTCCTGAGTGGATCTTCCTTAGAGAGTCACTAGAGAGAAAATGGTGATCTCCGCTGAGTCCCAGGGTCAGACCCTTCCTGGAGGTAAGGTCTCCTCTGGTAGGGAAGGTACACAGGAGGCTGAGGATCAGCCCCACCTCCTGCTCCCTAACTAATATTGAATTTATTTCAATGATAATTTGGCCAAGGATTAAATAAGAAAATGAGAGACTTTTTAGAAATTTGTGAAAATGAAGGCACAACATACCCAAACTTATGTGATACAATGAAAGTAGTACAGACAGGAAAATTCATATTTCTGAGTGCCTCCACAAAGAAACTGTACAGAACATACACCAACAGCTTTACAGCACACCTGAAAGCTCTAGAAGTAAAAGAAGGAAATACATCCAATATGAGTAGACCACAGGAAATAATCAAACTCAGGGCTGAAATCAATGAAGTAGAAACAGGAAGAACTACACAAATAAAATAAAATAAAATAAAATAAAATAAAACAAAACAAAACAACAAAAACAAAAAACAACCTGAGCTGGTTCTTTGAGAAAATCAACAAGAAAGATAATGCCTTTGCCAGACTAACCAGAGGACACAGAGATAGTGCACAATTTAACAAAATCAGAAATGAAAAGGGAGACATAACAATAGAAACTGAGGAAATCCAAAAAATCATCAGGTCCTACTACAAAACCATATACTTAACAATATTGGAAAATCTGGATGAATGGACAATTTTCTTGGCAGATACCAGGTACTAAAGTTAAAGCAGGATCAGATAAACCATTGAAACAATCTCTTAACCCTAAAAAAATAAATAGTCATTAAAATTCTCCCAACCAACACACACACACACACACACACACACACACACACACACACACACACACACACACAAATGCAGGACAAGGTAGATTTAGTGCAGAATTCTTTCAGACATTCACAGACTTAATACCAATACTCTTCAAACTATTGCACGAAATAGAAACAGAAGGAACACCACCCATTTTTTTTTTCTACAAAGCCACAGTTATGCTTACACTTAAACCACACAAAGACCCAAAAATGAAAGAGAACTTCAGACCAATTTGCCTTATGAATATCTAAGCAAAAAAAAAAAAAAAAAAAAAAAAAAAAAAAAAAAATGCTCAATAAAATTCTTGCAAACTGAATCCTAGAACTCATCCAAACAATCATCTATCATGGTGAAGTAGGCTTCACCCCACACATGCAGGGATGGTTCAATATAGGGAAAGCCATCAACATAATCCCATATATAAACAAACTCAAAGGGAAAAACAAAAACAAAAACACATGATCATCTCAATAGATGCAAAGAAAGTATTTTATAAAATTCAACACCATTTCATGTTAAAAATCTTGTAGATATCACGAATTCAAGGCCCATCCCTTACATAGTAAAAGCAATATAAAGCAAACCAGTAGCCAATTTCAAACTAACTAGAGAAACACTTGAAGCAATCCCCCTAAAATCAGGGACTAGACAAGGCTGCCCACTCTCTACCTACCTCTTTAATATAGTACTTGAAGTCCTAATTAGAGCAATTACATAACAAATGGAGGAAAAAGGCATACAAGTTTGAAATAAGAAGTCAAAATTTCACTATTTATAGATGATATGATAGTATAGTTCAGTTATCCCCAAAATTCCACTAGAGAATTCCAAAGCTTGAAAAAGCAAAAAACAAAACAAAACAAACAAACAAACAAAACAAAACAACAACAACAAAAAAAACTTCATCAAAGTGGCTGGATATAATATCATCTCAAAAAATCAGTAGACTTCCTCTACCCAAAAGAAAAACAGGCTGAGAAACTAATCAGGGGGACGACATCCTTCACTATAGTCACAAGTACTATAAAATATCTTGGAGTGACACTAACTAAGCAATTGAAATATCTATATGACAAGAACTTCAAGGTTCTGAAGAAAGTCTCAGAAGATGTAAAGATCTCTTATGCTCATGGATTGGCAGGATTAATATAATAAAAATGGCAATGTTGCCGAAAGCAGTCTACAGAATCAATGCAACCCTCAATCAAAATTCCAACCCAATTCTTTAAAGAGGAAGAAAGGGCAATTTGCAAATTCATATAGAATAACAAAAACACAGGATAGCAAAATGATTTTTAACAATAAAAGAACTTCTGGGGGAATTGCCATCCTTGACCTTAAGCTGCATTATAGAGCATTAGTGAAAAAAAACAAAAACAAAAACAGAAATAAAAACAAAAACTGCATGGTATTGGTACAGAGACATGCAGGTAGATCATTGGAATAGGATTACAGACCTAGAAATAAACCCTCACACATATGGTCACATGATATTTGACAAAGGAGCTAAAAGCATCCAGTGGGAAAAAGACAGCATTTTCAAAACCCGGTGCTGATTCAACTGGAGGTCAGCATGTGGAAGACTGCAAATGTATCTTTTTTTTTTTTTTTTTTTTTTTTTTTAATCTGCTTCTACAAAGCTGAAGCCAAGTGAATCAAGGACCTCCACATAAAACTGGATAAACTGAAGCTAATAGAAGAGAAAGTGGGTAAGAGCCTCAAAAACATAGGGTAAATTTCCTGAACAAAATACCAATGGTTTATGCTCAAAGATCAACAATCACCCAATGGGAAATCACAAAACTGTAAAGCTTTTATAGGGAAAAAGGACACTGTCAATAGGAAAAACTGGCAACCAACACATTGGGAAAAGATCTTTACCAATCCTGCATCCAATAGCAGGCTAATACAAAGAACTCAAGTAGTTAGAGTAGTGGGTTCAGATGATGCCAACTAGTTTTGGTTTCTGCTGGTAAGTTCCAGATAACAAAATAACTCTATTAAAAATGGGGTACAAAGCCAAACAAAGAACTCTCAACTAAGGAATATTGAATGGCCAAGAAGTAGCTAAAAAAATGTTCAGCAAACTTAGACATTAGGGAAATGCAAATCAAAACAAACCTGAGATTCCACCTCACATCAGTCAGAATGGCTAAGATCAAAAACTCAGGTGACAAGAGATGCTGGCAAGAATGTGGAGAAAGAAGAACACTCCTCCATTGCTGCTGGGATTGCAAGCAGGTACAACCACTCTGGTAATCAGTTTGGCAGTTCCTCAGGAAATTGGGACATAATACTACCTGAGGACCCAGCTATAACTCTCCTGGGAATATAATCAAAAGTTCTCCAACATATAACAAGGGCACATGATCCACTATGTTCATAGGAGCCTTATTTATAATAACCAGAAGCTGGAAAGATAGAAAGGACCAGATGTCCTTCAACAGAGGAATGGATAGAGAATATGTGGTACATTTACCCAATGAAGTATTACTCAAGAATTTAAAACAATGACTTCATGAAACTCTTAGACAAGTGAATGTAACTAAGTGAGGTGACCCAGTCATAAAAGAACACTCATGATATGCACTCACTGATAAGTTGATATTAACCCAAAAAGCTTGGAATACCAAAGATACAATTCACAGGGCATATGAAGCTCAAGAAAAAGCAAGACCAAAGTGTTGGTGTTTCAGTCCTTGTCAGAAGGACTGAACAAAATATTCACAGAGCTAGAAAGTATGAGGAGCTTGGGAGGAAGAGAGGCATGAGATGGTCACAAGGGGAGACAGGATCAGGTATGGGAGGTCACTTGAAAGATATACAGAGTGTCAGGAACTTGAACATAGGAATGAAGCAATGGGAGATGAGGAAACAGGGAGTAGCCACCAACAAGTCCCAGATGCCAAGAAAGCAAGAGTCTTCCAGGACTCAATGTGGATGTCATTAGCTGAAATGCCCAACAAAGGGAAGGAAGAACCTATAGAGACCATATCCAGAGATTATACCAGACCAATGGTTGGGGTATGGGGTCACCCACTCATCTCCAAATTTTTAACCCAGAATTGCTCTTGTATAAAGGAAATAAAGAGACAAAGTGTGGAGCAGAGACTGAGGGAAAGACCATTCAGATACTACCCCACCTCCGAATCCATCCCATATACAAACACCAAAGCCAGACACTACTGGGGATGAGAAGAAGTTCTTGCTGACAGGAATCTGATATAGCTGTTCCCTTAGAAGCTCTGCTAGAACATGAGAAATACAGAGGTGGATGCTCACAGCCAATCACTGGACTGAGCATGGGGTACCCAATGAAGGAGCTAGAAAAGGAATTAAGTAGCTGAAGGTGTTTGCAACTGCATAGGATGAGCAACAATATCAACCAACCAGACCCTCTCCCAGAGCTCCCAGGTTGTAAACCACCAACCAACCAACGAAAGAGTATACATGGAGGGGCCCATGACTCCAGCTGCATATATAGCAGAGGATGGTCTTGTGGGACATCAATGGGAGGAGAGGACCTTGGTCCAGTGAAGGCCCCATGCTCTAGTTAGTGTAGGTGAATTCTAGAGTAGGGAAGCGGGAGTGGTTGGGTGGTTCGGGTATATCCTCATAAAAGCAGGGGAAGGGGAGGATGGAATAGAGGGTTTCCAGAGGGGTACTTGGAAAGGGTACAACATTTGAAATGTAAATAAATAAAATATACCCCCTCCAAAAAATACCACAATGGCTGTTGTATAAAATTTTAAAGTAAGTATGAATAATTATGTAGATAAATATGAATTGCTGAAATTTGTGGAAATGAGAATTACCAGGCTCATTTTGGAAATTAAAATTAGTGTGGATGGCACATAGTAAAATAAAAAAAGGTAAATAAAAACAAATTATTTCATTCATCTTTAGGAAGAACTATCATAATTGTGTGTGTATTTGCATGATAAATTAACTTACCTATAAATATTAAAAAATACAATGTTGAATGATATACAATCTGTGTTTACAATTGAAGAAATAATAAGTAGGGCTGGAGAATTGTCACAATTGTTTGCTTTGTTTTACTGATATATTATTGGTAGATTCCTAATGTTCCCATTGTTTTCCTTTTGTATATTTCTATACATATTCCCAAAGCATTGAATTAGAACTCTCACTATGAGTTGCTTTGACCCATTGATCCATTGATCTGAAAATTCCCAATATTATTTAGGTTGGGGAACAATTCTCTTTTTTATTGATTATTTTCTTTATTTACATTTCTTGTTTTTGTTTTTTAATTTTAATTGGTTATTTACATTTCAAATCTTATCCCACTTCCCAGTTTCCACTCCCCAAACCCCATTCCACCCTCCTCCACACTGCTTCTGTGAGGGTGCTCCCCCACCTACACATGTACTCCTGCCTCACCATCCTGGCATTCTCCTATACTAGGGCATTGAGCCAAGGACCTCTCCTCCCATTAATGCCAGATAAGGCTATCCTCTGCTACATCTGCAGCTGGAACCGTGGGTCACTCCATGTGTATTATATGGTTGGTGGTTTAGTCCTTGAAATCTCTGGTGTATCTGGTTAGTATACATTTCAAATATTGTCCCTCTTCCCACTTTCCTCCCCTCAAGCCACGCATTCTATCTCCAACACCTTTGACTCTATTGAGGGTGTTCCTCTACACTCTCACCCATACCTGCCTCACCACTCTAGTATCTCTCAACTCAAACTGTCTCAGGACCAAGGGAATCCCCTGTAATTGATGCCAGATAAGGCCTCCCTCTGCTACATAGGTAGCTGGATCCATGGATCCCTCCATGTATAATCTTTGGGTGATGGTTTAGGCCCTGCGAGCTCTGAGTAGTCCAGTAAATTGATATTGTTCTTCCTATAGGTTGCAATCTTCTTCATCTACTTCAGTCCTTCTAGCTCTTCATTGAGTTTCCAGAGCGTCATTTGATGGTTGACTGTGAACATTTGCATCCGTGTCAGTCAGGTGCTGGCAGAGCTTCTCTGAGGACAACCATACTAGGCTCCTGTAAGCAAGCACTTTTTGTCATCAGCAATAAATTTTAGTGGCCTTTATTGACAGAAATGATAATCAGTAGATGTAAATGCAGAAAGCTGCTAATTTTTAAGGAACAGCAATCATCTTTGATTCCTACCAGAGATGTGGCTATCATAGAGAAGTTGGTGGGATTTTTTTAAACAAATATTACAACAGAAAAAACTGGGAGCTAAGCCATATTTCCTTGTAGATCACAGCATCTCTGCTGTCTTTCTTTAGAGAGACTGTGCCATCAAAAATTAGCTTTGAGCTGATCTGGATACAGATGCAATAATTTTTCTGTAATCAAAGACAATTGAATGATTATTTGAAAATATGAATGAATCAAGTAAGCTGATATACATCTGAAAGTTATAGGTGAACATGGAGACATGAAAATTCTTGAGCATAGAGAATACACAGCTAGAAACCAGTTATCCAAACAAGCAAAAAGAAATAACCTGAGGAAATAGCTTTCATTGTGATTATGGCTTCCATTCTCATGGGTACTCCATCAGAATTTTCTGAACTTTGGTTCAGTAGATGATACTAAATTATCATTTCCTCTTAAATAGACAATGTGTTAGTTATAATTATAGTCATTATAACAATATACTACTATACTATAAATGTAGCCAAAAATATGAATATATTTCCAATTAAGTATCCAATATAATAATATATTGATTCATATTTTTTGTATTTAATTTTATACATGGCTTATATTCTCCAAAAGTTGAAAGACATAAATATTTGAAACTAAAACTTAATATTCTATCAAGTTCAGTACAAAACAGAAGCTATAAAATATTTCTAAGCACAGGCTACTTTCAATTCATAATATAATATTTAAAAGAACTTTAAATGTCAGACTATGTATTGAGCATATTCTGTAGAATAAAATTAGTGAAGAAGCTCTCATTTCTAATTTTAAGCAGGGGTTTGCATCTTGAAATCATGATGTGATGTAGACTATCTAGTTCATAGTAAAACTAGGTAATAATTTCTACTTCAAGACTATTTTGAATTCATTATTTTGTGAAAATTATATGAATATTCATAGAAAGTCTCCTTGAATTAAGTTAAAAGTGCATTGTACACCAAGTAGCTCTAAGATAAATTAAACATGAAAATAGTAGTGGAATAAAGCACAATAAATTTTTTCAAAATATGTTTTGTTACAAAACAGCACTAATACCAGTAAATCAAGTCTGAATTTTGCATATATTAGCATGCTATTATATGTGTAAATATGCTCATTTATTGTGTCAGGGATATGTCTACAAAAATTGCATCTGAATTAGCTTTGCATAATAATACTGAGCATAGTTTTACTCTAACTTAGAAAATATTGAATAATATTTCACATTTTTCTTATAAAATTAGTGCATTAATTTTATAGAAATTATAAATATGTGTCTGAAACATATATATGTTGTGTTAGAGTTAAACATTAGCTAATGTGCATGATTAAAATTGAAAGCAATATGTGAGTCCTTGAGAATAGCAGCTACTAGTCATTCTACAACCTACTAAGATTATGCATTACTGACATTCATAAAGTAATATCTAAGCCTCTCTCAACATTATAAGTAACAAATAAAGTAAAACACATGATGTAATGGTGCATAGTTACATGGACAATTTAATGTTGTACTATCTGAATAAATACTCAGGGTGGTTTAAAGAGATTTGATCTATATAAAACAGTATCTAATCTAATCATATTTTTAATATTTTATCTCTACAAATGAAGAGAAATAACCAGCAACTGGCATCGTCCTTCTCTATGTGGCAGAAAATGTAAGAATGAGGAAAAACTTGTTTCACTTTGTCATTTTTTTTGATGTAGTGCTTAGCAGTAGGTGGCCCTCTGCTGATTCTGCCTGACTGCCTATAGGAGCTGTCCTACCGGCTCAGAACAGCTCCCAGGGATTCTATAATTGCAGCAGAGCACAAGATCTCTTCTAAGTGAGATGCTCTAAGGAAAACTTTAGAAGACTTAGATAGTCCGACCTATTTATTATTTGAAATGGAACAAGAATCTGAGGTAATTACCCAAGGAGATCATCGCTAACATTGTTCTTTCTGGTATACCACATCATCTCCTAGGCATAGACTTAAGCAGATACTTTTAATGCAGGGGCTGTTATAATCTTTACTTTAAACTTGACTTAATTTATATAGAATTCTTCAAACAAGTTTATGCTTTATTTTTCCATAGCCATAAGAGGTTTTTGAGTACTATGGTCTTTTTTAATTATCTTTATCTTTTTCCCCCCATAAGACAACATTATCTCATCACTTATACTTGGAAGAATTATTCATAATGAACATATAATAAGTAAATAATAAGAGCAGTAACTCATAGGTAATAAATTAATAATGATCAGATTTTATTTTACAGCTATACTTTCTAATTGAACTTTATTATATTCATATTATTTTGTTTCATTTAGATATCCGATTTTACTTCTTAAAATTTGAAGTTAAAAAGCTGCTCACAAAAGGATGGACCATCCAGAGAGTGCCCCACCCGGGTGGTCCATCACATAATCGGCCACCAAATGCAGACACTACTGCACACACCAGCAGGATATTGATGGGGAGACCCTGATATAGCTGTCTCCTGGCAGGCTCTGACAGTCCCTGACAAATGCAGAGGTGGATGCTCACAGCCTTCTATGGGGCGGAGCACAGGGTCCCCAAAGTAGTAGCTGGAGAGAGTACCCAAGAGCTGTAGGGGTCTGCAACCCTATGGATGAAACAACAATATGGACTAATCAGAAACCCCAGAGCTCATGTCTCTAGCTGCATATGTATTAGAAGATGGCCTAGCTGGCCATTATTCGGGAAGAAAGGCCCTTGGTCTAGCAATGTTTATATGCTCAGTACAGGGGAATGTCAGGGCCAAATAGTGGGAGTGAGAGGGTAGGGGAGCAGGGCGGGGGGAGGGTATAGGGGACTTTTGGGATAACACTTGAAATGTAAATGAAGATATTCTCTAAAAAAAAAAAAAAAAAAAAAAAAAAAAATAGCTGCTCACACCAGGCCAGTGGATTCAGTCTCAGGCACCAGCATTATGTAGATGACACTGTGTTATGGGGACATCCGTGGGCTGGCTCATACTATTCTGCAGCTCCTGGAATACACAGACTCAAGCTATGAGGAAAGAAACACCATGGGAGACCCTCTTGACTATGACAGAAGCCACTGGCTGAGTGAATTCAAACTGGGCTTGGGATTTCTCAATTTGCTTACTTAATTGATAGGTCACACAAGATCACCCAGAGCAATGCCATATTGCGCTATGCTGCCTGAAATCACAACCTGTGTGGGGAGACAGAAGAAGAGAAGACAGTGTGGCCATTCTAGAGAACCAGGCTATAGATGTCTCCAATCAACTGGCTAGAGTCTGTTATAGCCCAGACTTTGAGAAACTGAAGGCGGGATACTTGGAGCAGCTCTCCTCACAGTTCCCGGGCAAGAAGACATGGTTTGTTAGTGAAAAGATTACTTTTGTAGATTTCCTGGCTTACAATATCCAGGACCTGCACGCTATACTTGAAGCCACGTGCCTGGATGCCTTCCTAAACCTGAAGGACTTCGTGGCCTGCTTTGTGGGACTGAAGAAGAGCTCTGATTACATGAAGACCAGCTGCTTCCTCAGAACACCCCCTATATACAAAGGTGGCCACTTGGGGCAATGAGTAGGGCCTTGGCTGGGCAGGAAGTGGAAAGTGGGGGTTCTGAGAACAGTTGAACTTCCCGTAGCCCTGGTGGTGCCTTCTGTTCATCCCCTTCCTGACTTCAGAGTGTCAAGGGTCCTCTTATCTTTCATCCAGTCCCTGACTCTTCAAACCTTCTAAACCCTAGGCTTCTATGTTTCCTTTAGCAAATTGCCCTTCTAGCATGACTGTATCCTGTACCCACTTGATGGTCTTGCTTGTCAGTTGCTGTGCTGGTGTGAAGAGTTGGGACTCTCCATCAGCACTGAGCCTGGGGCTCCCCGTGCTTGTCTGGAGACTAGAGACACCTGGTGTGTGTATTTGGTCCCTGAACAGCTCTTTTGGGTCCTTCTTGTAAAGCCTGAGCCACACTGGCTCTGGCTGCTGCACTACCGGCTTTTATTGCTATCCCCAAAGCCTACGTAGCGACCCAACCAGAGGCTGAGTTCACAGGGATTTTAGTTGGGTAGCAGGAGTTTGGGCTTTCCTGGCCACACCTGATTGTTTCACAGGAGATAGCTGCAGAAGGCTCTGTGGAGCCCAAAGGAAGCTTATATCTCCTTTATGCTAGCAGCACTGAGGTTTGTCATGCAGTTCTCAGTGGTGAGGATCCAGGCTGGTGAGAATTCCCAGTAGTAAGCCAGGATACTCTCTGTCCACTGTGTTATGGCTGCCTTACATCTACATGTTTCCAGGATCCTGCCTCTGATGCCTTCAGAGTATCCTGTCTTGGTCACCAGGGATGGGGACCATCTTGGTTAATCCCTTCTCTTTGTGGGCCCCTGTGAAATAAATTTCTTCACACTTTCATAATTTCAGTTGACTTTTCCTACCCTTTATATCAGCAAAACTTTGGATAGGTATAGAATTGTAAAGTTAAGTTTCTGTTTCAGATGGCCTCACCCCTTTCAAAAATGCAGTGTTTCTGGTGAGAAGAATCCAGTCACTCTGACTAGGATTCTTTGGTACGTGTTTGACTTTGACACTTCAGATGGCCACCTTTGTCTTGAGATCCCCAAGTCAAAGCCTTTGTTGGGATCTGTACCACACTTGGTGCTTCTTCACACCCTCTCTGAGCCTCTTTGAGCCTCTCCCACTCAGATTTAAAATACAGTTGCTTTGGGTAAACAGTGTTGCCACCAAGAGTCAAAAGCCATTGATCAAAAACCACACCAATCATGAATAATCCTCTTTGGAATTGTTGGCCAGGGTTGTCCAAGAGACTCCCAGAACATTCCAGGCTATTGCTGCTGGCATTGGTTGCCTCCTCCGAGAAGTGGGAATTAAGCCCATATTGTTGAAGACACAATGTACTTCAGACAGGACCTAGAGGCTCCTAAGCTGGATCTAACTTGAAACCCTTCTTGAGGACTAACTTTCATGGTGCTAAAGGAGGGAGACAACCAGTAATGCTTCTCAACTATCATGGCTAAGAACCACAACAATGAGCAGCATGTCATAATAATAATAATAATAATAATAATAATAATAATAATAATAAACATATTTTGAAGGTGACTTAAGGCCTTCTGAAAAAGAGGAGAAACCTGCCTGGAATAGGGCATCTGCCACCTGCCCAGGGCTAGTGAAGCATGGAACTTAGAGGAGAATATACAGTTGCCACTTTTCTAAACCAGCATAATTCTTAACTACATTCTAACAACTTGGCTTATAGCTACAGATAAGTGTAGCCCTCACTCCTCATCAAGAAACATTACTTTGCAATAGAAGGAGAGCATTACAGAAAACCATAACCAATCAAATGGCATAGTTGTGGAACCTATTTCCAGTTGGTAGCATCTAAATCTCAACTCCTACCTAAGGCTCAGGAATCACTCCAGAAGAGTGAGTGGGAAGATGTAAGAACCACAGGAACAAGGAGTTTGCTGTGAGACTGTGTCTGTAAGAATGTCAGAAGTCACAGGAACTCTCACCATCATGACTGCCTAAACATGAACTGAACAAGGACAACACCAACAGAGACATAAAGTGGGCGGTGGGAAAGCTCATGAGGCCTCAACTCTTAACATGTAGACTAAACAGGTTGTGTATTTGATATATATATATATATATATATATATATATATATATATATATATATAT